>NAPT01000704.1:0-14914 GCA_002927785.1 Cladonia uncialis
ATATATTATATAATTATTATATAGTATATAAGTATATTATTACTATATATTACTACTATAACACGATAGATATCTTTTATCTCTTTTTAATAATTTAATCTTATTTATTTTATATTTATTAATAGTATAAATCTAGATTATAATCTAGATTATATAATTATTAATTTAATATCTAAATATAGTAATACTAATCTTATTTATTTCTAGATAGAATATTAATTTTAATACTTAGTTATTAATTTTAATACTTAATAAATTATATTCTTAATTAGAAAACTAATCTTATTTATATCTTAGTTAAGAAATTTTAAAATTTAAAGAAAAAAAATTTAACTATCTTTATATAATTAATAATTTTCTTAGTTTTTAGATAGCTAAGTAAGTTAATATTATTTTAATAATTAATTCTTAATTACTTTACTTTATTAATTAGATCTCGCTTAGTCAGTAAGTTTTCTATTTCTAATAAATTCTCTTTATCTATCTTTTTATAATCTTCTAAGATCTATTTTTTCAACTTTCGATATATTATTCTAATTCAGATATAGTTATCAAGTATTAATAAAATATAATATTCTATTTATTATATAATCGTCTTTTAGGAAAAAATTAACTCTAATTCTATTACGTTAAAATTACTTCGGTAAAAGATATTTAAAGAAAAGACTATCTACTTACTTAGATAGATTAGATTCTAGAATTTTAGATTCTATTAGAATATTATAGAGTTGTTTATTAGATTACTAAATCTAAGTTATATTATTATAAGATATCACAGTTTACTTAGTTAGTAATAACTAAGTAATAATTAAATAATTAACTAAGTAATCTTATTCTAACTATTATATAATCTTTATTTAATACTTTTATTTAAGTATAATATATAAAAGATAAAAAAGTAATTTATTTAATATATATAAAAGAAAACGCGTATAAAAAACCTCTCTATTAATTATTTTTTTAGTAATAACCATTTATTTATTAAATAAATCTTATCGTTAAAAGATTATTTTATTACTTAATTAATTTGACTTGCTTAATTAATTTAATTTACTTAATTAATTTTTTATTTATTTAATTAAAAGTTAATTTATTTAGTTAGTTTAACTTATTATAACTATCTATTATATAGAATTACTTAATTATTTATTATATATAATTATTAATATTAATAATAGAAATAAATATTAAGACTACTTAGTAATAGATTTTTTAATATTTATAAAAAATTTAATTATATAATAATAATATTCTACTTTTAGATATTTTATATATAAAATAAAATGAAAATTTAATATTTAATTTATATATATTAGATTCAGATTAATAGATAGATAGATTATATATATAATAAGTATTTTAAGTATATAGTAATAAAAAACTAGATTATAAAACTTAATAATAATATTATATATTATAAAATCGTTTTAAAAATATATAGTTTAGTAGAATAATCTTATAATTATAAATAATTATATATTAAAAACTTTAAAATATATTATTTTTAATCTAGAATATTTATATACTATAAATTATATAAATTAGTCTTAGTAATAAATAATTTATTATATTTAATTATAAAGATTATTAATTATATCTATAAGATTATAAAGTAGCTCTATATAATTAGAATAATAAATAATTAAATAAATAATTAATAATTAATATTTTAAAGAAGTATTTAAATAATATAACTATATATTAACTATCTATTCTTATACTTAATATTAATAATCTATTAGTATATTAATACTTAATTAATAAACTAATATAATTAGAAAATAATAGTTAATAATTTATCTAGCTTAATTAATAATCTATTTAATTTAATTAATAATTTAATTAACTTAGTTAATAATCTACCTAGCTTAGTTAATAATATATTAATATTTAATTAAATAGAATATTTTAATTACTTTCTATTTATTATTATATATATACTAAGCTTTACTATAATATAATATTAAAAGTATTAAGTATAGAATACTTAATTATCTTAGCTAAGAAAATCTATCTATTATAACGAGATCTTATCTAATTACTAAGATATTATTTAATTTACTTTATTTATTAAACTCTACTTTAATATTAAATTTTAATATTTTTATTTAAGTATTATAGAGCTACTAACTACTAACTAGTTATTTAATAGATATATAGATATTTTATTAATATTAATAAGGTATAAACTTCTACTAGATAATATTATATAATTATATAGTTTAAAACTAGATAGAAAGTATAATTATATAATTTAAAGTTTAAAATTAAATAAAAAGATATAAACTTCTATTAAATTATTATTTCTCTTATTTTAATTTCTAGATTAGTAATTCTTTAAGCTCTAGAAGTCTTTAAAATATCTTAAATTTATTATATAATAATATCTTAATTAGATTATTAATAATCTATTTATTAATAAAAATATATTATAAGTTTATTAATTTATTAATAATTTTTCTATAGACGAAATAATAGACTATATTAATATATTTAATTTAATTATAAAATTATAGATTTTTAGCTAATATAATAGCTCTCTAATTATTATTATAAATTACTATTAATTTAGATAATTTATTATATTTAATTCAAGTTAGAAAGATATTAAATTAGAAAGTTTTCTTTATTATTTATATCTTATCTATATATTTAGTCTCGTAGATAGATAGAATAATAATTATTTATTATTTAAATTATTAATTAATAACAGCGCTATTTATATAGAAAATATATTTAATAATTAATTATTAGATCGTTTAATTGTCTACTTAATTAAAATTAATATAATTTATTAGATTATTTAATAACTTTTAATAAATAAATTACTAGTAGATAATTAAATAAAAATATTAAAAAATTTATTTTACTATTTTTATATAAGTTTTAATAGAATTAGATAAAAAATAAAAGATAATTAATATAATATAAATAATATTTAGATAAATATTTAATATAGTATATATTAACGATTCTATTATAGATTAATATTTTTTTAATACTCTATAAAAGCTTTATAACTATTCTTTATAAATATTAATTTTGATAAAGTTTTTATTAAAGTTAATATTAAATTATAATTCTATATATTATATTACTTAAAAAAGTATTTAATATAAATTTCTTAATCTAGATAAATAATATAGTTTTAATAATCTTAATTAATTATTATATCTAAATAATAATTATAATAATCTAAATTAATTATATAAAAATATTTATTAAAAATATCTTTTATCTATTAAATTTTAATTTTAAAGAAATTAATAATTAAAATATTATTTATATATAAAATAACTAGAGTCTTAATTTTATAATAGATAAAAATATTATAATTAATATTAATAAATTTAAAATCTAATTTATTTATAAAATTAGTAAAGATTATATACTAAATTTAAAATAATTATTTTAGATTATATAAAGTTTTTAATAATCTATAAATATCTTTTCTTTTATAGAAACTCTATAATAATTTAATATAGATTTCTTTCTCTATTATTTTATAAAGAAAAGTAATTTTAATATCTATTTACTTTAAATTCTAATTATTAACTATTATAATAATAAATATAATTTTATAACTTATTAACTTAACTATTAATATAAAGATTTTATTATAATCAACTTTTTATTATTATTTAAAGTCTTTTATTATTTATTAAATTTTATATCTAGTAATCTCATCAGCAGGATTTTATTTTAAAGTATATATTTATTAACTATATAAAATCTTTTAACTAGAAGAATATCTAGTAATTAATACTTATATCTTAATTTTATCAGAGATTAATATTTATTCTATATAATCATCTATTATTTCTTTATATTAAAATTATTTATAATAGCTTTCTTATAAATTTTTAATTTATAAAATTTTATATTAATTATATTTATAAAATAAATATAATATAAAAGAGAATTAAATAAAAAATCTTATTATTTTAAATATAAATAATTATTAAATAGTAATAAGAATATCTTAAATCTAAATATATTTATATTATTATTTAAATCATCTATATTATTAATTTTTATAACTATTATTATTATTAATAACAATTTAATAATTATTAATAATAGTTAGAATATTAATATAAAATTAATATAAATTAATAGTTTATTTATATTATTAATATCTATTATTATTAACTAAAAAAATAAGAGTTCTATTATTAAAATAGACTTTAATTATAAATTCTTTTTCTTTACAATAGAATTTAATATTTTAATATTTTTTTTAAGTTATTTAATCTTATATATTTATTAAATCTTATTATTAATAAATATTTAATAGATATAATTATCTTTATAGTCTATTAAACAGCTTTTTATTATATATTATTAGTTTTTTATTTAATTTATTATAAGTTTTTTTTTAATTACTTAGTTTTTTATATTAAATTATTATATATAATAAAGTTATAATTTTAATCTTATATATATTTTATAAAAAATCTTATTAAATAAAGTTATTAAAGCTATTAAATAATAATTATAAAGATAATTTACTACTAAAACAAGCTCTAGTTAAAGATTTTTATTAAACTTAATATTTTATAAAATAATAAATACTATATCTTAAAGTTATTAATTTAATTATTTAATAGTTTTATTTATCTAAGAATTAAAAAAATAACTAGTTTTTATATAGTATCTCTATTAATTTAAAAATTATTAAATTAATAATCTGAAAACTTATTACTATAATTAGTTTTAAAGCGATAAATTTTAATATTATTATATTTATTCTAAGCTATATAATATAAGTAAACTATATAAATATTACTTTTATTTTCTAAGATTTTTATTTCTAAATACTTATTATAGTTATCTAAAAAGATAATAAAATATTTATTATCTTTTTAATTTTAATTAAAAAAACTAGTTAAATTAGAATAGACTAGATCTAGTAAATATTTTTTAAAATAAATATAAAATTTATATTTATTAATTTTATTTTTAATTATTATATATAATTTATAAAAGTTCTTTATCTTTAATATTTTAATAAAATTAATATTTTTTAATATCTTTACTAGATATTTAATATTTTAATAATCTAGATAATTTATATAAATATATTATAGATTAATAATCTTATTTATAATCTTTTAATTTACTTACTTAATATTAATATTTAAGTTTAATAATTTATTAAATAAAATAGAAATTAAGTTGTTAATTAAATTTAATAGATTTAATATTTTCTAATTAATTAAAAATAAAATCTTTAACTTCTATAAATCTAGATAGTAAAGATTATTAGCTTATTTATCAGAGACTTAATAAGAATCTAAATAATATAGAGTTATAAGTATAATTGTCATAATATGACCTCTTAGGCCATGGCATTCTGCTAAGGCGGCATAGCGCCGCCTTGGCAGATCTTTAGATCAGTTCGTAGGAACCGAGGCAGATCATCAGCAATACAATACCTTACCAAAGACCTCATAACGTTGCAAAATGGTAGCAACGGCATGGGTTTCGAGCTACAAGCAGCACCATCAATCGCAGCTGTAGCAAGATCCTAGCACCAGCCTCAGGGCACCAGCTTCTTAGCACCAGCTGCTTACAGCAACACCAGACACCAGTACCCTACCAGTCCTCCACCAAGCCCATCGAGCTCTTCGAATCCTATTCCGCAATTATTACATCGTTCTATCACGTCTGCTACACCTGTTACGTCTGTTACGCCGAAGCTGTAGCTACAGCCTTTCCCCGCGAGCGCCTCATCACCCTTCGATGACCTGCGGCCCCGCATCCGCAGAGCCCCACTATCAAAATCCTAGCAAGGCTACGATTCCTACAAAGAGAAGGAAATCTATACTACATAATTCAGAACGCTACACACGCCAATTAGGCCTTTCAGGCCTTGAGATCTCACCGTTGCCCTGTACGCACCGGTGCTGAGCGAAATCGGAAGGTACGGTCGGCCGGTAGCACCTGACCCGAATTCCCCCACCATTTTCTGTTGGGAATTCCCTCTTGTGACTCACCTCACCTTATCTCAGTCCACCTCACTGTCCTAGCATCTGTATCGTGTCAGTCGTTTCTATAACAGAAGAAAAGAAGTTGACAAGCTGGCTTCCTCGGCATCATCATCGTCGTTGTCTCCCTTACTAGTCCTTGATCTTGACCGAAGTACTGTCCTTGCAGCATACCAACTCGAGTCATTCCTTAACACCGGCCACGCTCATTCTAGCACAATCTCTGAAAGTCTTCGTGTCGTTATCACCCACATTACCTCTAGCTGTGCTAGACCTTCGAACGCTCCGCTACAAGCCCCTGCCGCTAGGACTACCCGTGCTGGGTCTGTAGCAGCGTCTCGTGAGAATTCTGTGTCAGAAGACACCTCCCCGCCTCCGGTAGCCTGGGAGGCCAGGTGGGCCGTCGATAAGGCCGCACTTCGTTCAGACGTCAAGGCCTTCGAGGAGCGGATACGACACCTCGCATTTACGCCACCTATCAGCTCTCGCCGAGATTCCACTACGACAGAAGAGATCACTCGAAATACCCCTCCGGTAGGCATGGCACAGGAACGACGTACCAGCAGTGCTAGTGCACAGCAACAACCCCAGCAAGGTCAGCCAGACCCTAACAACAATTTCAACAACACCGGATTCAGCGAACAACAGTGGAGGTCACTACAGTCTCTACTCCGCGGTGGCCCTGATGACCGCCCCCCAGCTGGCGGCGGCGGTGGTGCTCCTGCACCGTACCCCCAGGCCGAAGCACCGCCAGGACGCCCCCTACCCTTGCGTCCCGACGATATTGGCTTCTTCAACCCTGGAGCAGAAGGAGACGGTCCGGTGGTAGGAGAGAAGCATGTGACTTTCCGAGACGTCTTCGTCTTTGTCGACAGACTCAAGGAAATGAAGAGACGGTTCAACGAAGAGCAGGTCTTGAAGGTCATCCTTAGCTGCCTCAAAGGTACGGCGATAACGTGGCATACTGCGGAGCTGTCAGAGTTCGAGCGTGTCGTTCTGGAAACGGCAAGCCTCGAGCAGTGGATAAAACTCCTAATACGACGATTCAAGGAAGATACCGGTGAAGCAGTGAAACTGATGTACTCCGAAAAGTTTACAATGTCTGACGCCCTGAACAACGCTGACCCACGAGACTTCGCACAGTCGATTTTCCGCCATGCTAGAGCAGCGGACCTAGGTAGCGCACAGCTCATAGTCGCCTGGAATAATCTAGCACCGAGCTTTCGAAATGCAATCCCTCAGCCTACGGCAAATACTTCGGTGCATACGTTCCTGGAGCAGCTCGATGCCAAACGACACATCTGGCACGAGCTAGCAATGGAAGAGGACAAGACGACACGAAGGGTCGTGAACAAAGCCGTCAGCAAGGGCGGACAATCTGGTCAGTATACTGCTACACGTCCAGGAGGATTTTCTAAGCCTCCGTACTCTTCGGTTCCGTTCCAACGTAGTGACCGGCAGCAGCCCTATCAGGGCTACTCCAACAACTATGGCGGCGGCGGCAACTATAGCAACTCGAACTACCAAGCTAATAGACCGCAGTACCCTTCCCAAAACCAATACTCTCCAAGAGGAAGTCTACCCGCTCCGCGACAGCCTTTGCAGATAGCTGGAGGACAAGCAAACGGGTCAAATTCGCCGAGACCGCAGTACCAGTCGAGGCCTTTTCAAGGCCAAAAACCTCACAACGGCCCCGGAAGGCCCTACCAAAGCAACTTTGGTAACAAGGGTCGAACTGACTTCCAACAGAGGTCTGCTAGGGTCTACCACGGGAACGAAAACAACGACGAGCACGACAGCTACGGTCCTACCGAAGAGTCCGAAGACCCTCAAGACTTCGAGTACTACGACGATGAACCCTCCGAGGAGCAGTTCGAGCCAGAGGAAGAGACTCACAGCTTCTTCGTCGGGCCCGTAGATAAGACATGTCGAAGGTGTAAAAAATCGTTCGCGTCTAGGAACAAACTCTACCAACATCTGCGGGAGGAGCACCGTAGTTCGGGACAAGAGAAACTCGAAGCCCTCGAAGTCCTCGAAGCCGATGTACCTCCTGTCTGCGAAGGTCACCACGCCACTTCGCAGGAACCGAACTCTAGTCCCCGCATTGTCCAATCTCAGGTGGACCATACCGAGCGTGTAGCAGGAGCTGGCTTCCGAAATTGGCATCATGTCACTGCCAAGGTCCAATGCTCGCCTGAAGGCACACCCCAGGAGGTGTGTCTGGACACTGGTTGTCCCGTCACCTTAGGTGACAGGCGTTTCCTAAAAACGCACATACCCCATGCTGAAGTCAAGACAATGGAGAGTCCCTCTACTGTCAAAGGTATCGGCGAGGCTCGCCACTCCATCGCGGAGTACGTAAGGGTACCTCTTCTGCTACCCGGAAAGTCTGACATCGGCGAGCCCGTGCTAGCGGAAATCACAGTCGACGTACACCTAGTCGACGATCTAAGGGCGAACATGTTAATTGGAATGGACACTATGGGTCCCGAAGGAATCGACATCATTACGACAAAGAGACACGCCTACGTCACGAGTTGTAACATGCGAATACCTCTTGATATCAAGCCACAAGGTGCTAGAGTTCGGAGGGCAGTCAAGGCGAAAAACGACGTGCTAGTCAGACCAGGAGAGCAAATAACAATTCCAGTGAACTATCATGCACAGCTCCCAGACCGCGATCTCCTCTTCGAGCCCGATGAGTCTGAACTTACGCTCTATGCTCACATTGTGGACGCTTCGGTCGATTCCATCCTAGCAAGGAATGAGTCTTCGACACCTGTGTCCGTCACGAAGAAAACTCGTCTTGGGTACATCACTGAAATACCCTATGACAACTGCTATCTTGCTACCCCGGAGGTAGCAGACCTAGCGGCGAGACCTCCGAAGAAAACTCGCCAGCAAGGATGGACTCGACAGGTGCTAAAAGCCGCAACTGCGTACCTAGCTTCAGCAAGCATGGGTACTTCCGTCGAGACGAAGGCTGTCCCGTTGAACGCTACTTCGGCGGAAGCAAAGGTCGCTCCGGTCGAAGCAAAGTCTGCTGAAACCCTGCTACCCAATGGTGTCACCGTCCACGGCCCCCCTCACAGCCCTGCTACGGTAAGGCTAGCAGAGGTCGTCACAGCATACCCTAAGCTCTGGGAGGACTCCGGATTCGTCGACATTCCTCAAGACCGGTGGATGAGGATCCCGCTTAAGCCAGGATGGGAGGAGAAGGTTGACGGCTCCGCAGAAACGTACCCCCTCGGTGAGAAGGACAGGCAGGTGATTGACAAAACTTTTGATGAGCTACATGACCAAGGTAGACTCGAGTGGACTGCTGAATCTACGCCATTCAGCTACCCTGTCTTCGTGGTCTGGCGCACCTTACCCAACGGTGAGCGCAAGGGCCGCGCAGTCGTAGACATTAGAAAACTCAACGAAATCACTCAACCCGATGCTTACCCCTTGCCGCTGCAGAGTGATATCATTGCTACCGTATCCGGCTGCCAGTACATTACGGTTATTGACTGTGCTTCTTTCTTCTACCAATGGCGCGTATGGCCGGAGCACAGGCACCGTTTGACAGTCATTACGCATCGAGGACAAGAGACCTTCCGCGTCCCCGTCATGGGCTACAAGGGCTCGATAGCCTACGTCCAACGAGAGATCGACAGAGTACTCCGCCCGTACCGTACCTTTGCTAGGGCCTATGTCGATGATGTCGTAATTGCGTCTAAGACTCTCAACGAACATGTGGAGCACCTGCACAAGGTTTTCGCCTTGTTTCTGGAAAAGGGAATTTCCGTCAAGCCGACGAAGTCTTATGTTGGCTACCCCTCTGTTAAGCTACTAGGACAGCGTGTGGATTCCCTAGGACTGTCTACCGCCGAAGAGAAGCTGGAGGCTATCTCAAAGCTGGAGTTCCCATTGACGCTTAGTTCCCTTGAGACGTACCTTGGGCTGACTGGGTACCTGCGTAACTACATTCCTCGTTATGCCCAAGTCTGCCAGGCCTTGCAGGACCGGAAGACGTCCCTGCTGAAGAAGTCCCCTCTAGGGAAGGGAAATCCCAGACGAGCTTATGCTCGCCGCACTCAACTTGGACCGCCCTCAGAGACTGAGCAAAAGGCCTTCGACACCTTACAGGAACTATTGTCGAGGCCTACTACCCTGGTTCATTTCGATAGCAAAAGACACCTCTACATTGATATGGACGCCTCTAAGGAATTTGGCTTTGGTGCTTGCGTCTACCACCTTATTGACGGCAAGGTTAAGCCTATACTATTCCTTAGCAGGCTGCTCACCGAAGCGGAGAGATCCTACTGGCCGACAGAACTAGAAGTGGCTGGACTTGTCTGGGTCTTAAAGAAGGTCCGGCACATGGCGGAGTCTACGACGACGCATGTCCTAACAGACCACTCAGCTACGGTAGAAATCGCGACTCAGAAAACCTTGAACACGTCGGCGGCTTGGAAGATGAACTTGCGGTTGGTTCGCGCGTCCGAGTTCTTCCAGCGCTTCGACTTGGATGTCAAGCACAAGCCAGGGAAAGAGAACATAGTTCCCGATGCCCTGTCTCGTCTAGCAAGCTCTAACAAGTCCAATTATGCTTCCTCCCGGTCCGAACTCGACGCGTTGCACTGTACCTCCTGTGATACGGTACCTGTCTACCAGTACGCTGCTACCCTTGTTGAGATGAGCGAAGACTTCAAGAAGAAGGTCTTAGAGGGGTACGACAAGGACTCGAGCTGGCAGCGAATCAAAGAGCAAATCTGCGCCAACGAAGAACTTGGCGAGAACGCCGCGAAATTACGCTTTGAAAGAGAGGCTTCCACGACGTCATCGGAATTTCTAATCTACCATGTCGACAGAGTTACGGGACACCGGCGTCTCTGCATCCCTCCGTCCGTAGTCTCTGATGTCCTCGAGATTGGACATGGAGACGGACACCCCGGCTTCGCCCGGTGCTACGAACGTGTCTCCTCGTCTTGGTACGTCCGTGGACTGTCCAAGCTCCTTCGAGAGTATCTTCAGCACTGTCCACAGTGCCAGGTCTTTCAGACCCGCCGACATCTCCCCTACGGTAGCATGGAAATTATTGACTCCCCGCCGGTGCCCTTCCATACCCTAGCAATGGATTTCATCCTCGGGTTACCTCTTAGCAAAGCTGGGGAGGACTGCATCATGACGGTCACTTGTAAATTTAGCAAGCTCATTACACTCCTCTCCGGCAAGACGACATTTTCTGCTAAGGACTGGGCGTACCTTCTGCTTCAACGACTACTCCTAATCAACTGGGGAGTCCCGAAGGCAATTATTTCGGACAGGGATTCTAAGTTCCTCTCGGACTTCTGGCGGGAACTATTCAAACAGCTTCGCGTCAAACTACTCTACTCCACCGCGTACCATCCACAGACTGACGGAATGAGCGAAAGGACGAACCAAACAGTCGAAATTGCCCTGCGACATCACATCCACACCTTGGAGGACCCTACCTCCTGGCCGGAGGTACTGCCTAAGTTGCAAGCTGGACTTAATGGATCGTCCTCGACGACTACCGGGCGCACTCCCTACGACATCGCCTACGGCTTCGAGCCCAATCAGGCTCTAGACCTCGTCAAGGTCAGTCACAAGGGAGCTGATTTCGACATGAAGGTGGTCGCCAGGAAGGAAGCAGCGGACGCGATCTCCTTTGCTACAATGACGCAAAAATACTACTATGACAGAAAACACCAACCGATGTTCTTCAAGCCCGGCGATGAGGTCCTGCTACGTCTCCACAAAGGATACGACATCCCTGCCACCGCTGTTACGGGAAGAAAGTACGGCCAGCAGTACGCGGGCCCTTTCAAAGTCGTTGATAGGGTAGGCCGTCTGGCATATCGCCTAGACATCCCTGGACACTGGAGGATCCACAACGTCTTCACCGTCGCTCAGTTAGAACCTGTGCCCGCTGCTACAGCAGATCCCTTCGGAAGGGAACGCCCTGCTCACCCCCCTTCCGTCTTCGTCGAGGGAGATACCGACCAGTGGAAGTCCTACTATGTCGAGAAGCTTCTCAACAAGCGCATTGTGCGCAAGGGAGGAAAAATGGTAGCACAATACTTGGTACGATGGGAGGGCTTCGAGGCACAATATGATGAGTGGAGGACTGTGGATGAGCTTCCCAACGCCGCGGCGCTGATCGAGGACTACGAAGCCAGCCTACGAGGCTTACGTCAGGCTGAAGCCGTACCAACCGTACCAGCCGTCGTCGAGACCGAAGCTCCTGCTAGAAGCCTTGAAGCTCCCGCTAGACGCCGCCATGGGAGACCTCGTAAGGAGGAGGCTCCTAGACGGGGTCGAGGACGCCCTAGGAAGGATGGAAGGCCTGGAAGGGCTTGAAGAATGGAAGGTCAGGGAGTAGTGTCTTGTGCTTGTGTGGGTCGCTGTTGCTTGGCCTTGGGACCTGATGTCTTCTGCTGGTGCTTCTAAACATGTCCTTCTAGCGTTGCATTCTTTGCTATATCTTATGCTGGTGCTAGGAAGATGGCTTCTGTTGCTAGGAATCTTGTATGCTACGGTTGCTTGGAAGACGAGGGCGTCTTCTTTTGTTTCTAATAGGGGGCAGTTTGTCATAATATGACCTCTTAGGCCATGGCATTCTGCTAAGGCGGCATAGCGCCGCCTTGGCAGATCTTTAGATCAGTTCGTAGGAACCGAGGCAGATCATCAGCAATACAATACCTTACCAAAGACCTCATAACGTTGCAATAATAGAATACTATTATATAGAAGTTATCTAGAAATCATCTACAGCTGCTAGATAGTAGACGGCTACGACTACAACTACTAGTCTTAATCTAGTCCAGACGATAAGATATACTTAGAAGCGCTAGCGCTGAATTCGTGATATTATTATTAAATAATAATATTTTAGAAATTAAATTTAATATTATAAAGCAAACTCTTAATAATAAAATTTATAAAATAATTTATTTAATTAAATTAATTTATTAAAATTAGATTTAATAATATATTTAAAATATAAATTATATTAATAAAAATAAATTCTCTCTTATAGCTATTTATAATTATTATTAATTATATTTTATTAATATTAATTAATATTATATAGTCTATAATAATTTTTATAATTAATATATTATCTTTTAAGAGCTTAATATATTTAATAAAGAATTTTTTTATTATAAGAATATATTATAAATAAGCAGAATTTAATATCTAGTAATAAATTATATAGTTAGATTTAATATTAAAGATTATCTAAATTTTATCTAAATTTAAATTACTTTTAAATCATTTATTTTTATATTTATTATTATTTTTCTTTTTTTTAAATTTATTATTCTTTTTATATTTATTTTTATTATATCTATTTTTATTACTATTTTTATTCTTTTTTCTAATAAAATTATTATAATTAATTATAATATAATAGAGCTTTTTATAATAAATATATTAGTAAATAAACTTCTAAATAATATTGTTACGGGTCAACTCGTAAGTCAGCTGACTGATATAAGACATACCCTCAGTAAGAGAAGTCTCAGTCATAAGTTCAGGATATAGTGGATACGGGACGTATCCAGGGTATCATACAGGATATAGATGATACAGAACGTATCATGAATATCATCTATAATACAGAGGATACGAGATGTATCCTAGATATTATGGAATCCTTGGCATAGATTCTAGTAAATACAAAGAGAGAGCTTCCTCTTTTATTTCCTTATATTCTTTATATTCTCCATCAGTAGCTTAGATTGTTGATAGATAATTAATATTAACTACTCTATTCTATACTAATTCTACTAGGAGTTAAATACTCTTGTTATAAATATAAATATTTAATTTAAATATAATATTTAGCTAAGATAGTAGAATAATAAGATTTATTAATATTATATATTTTTTTAAATATTATTAAGTAGTAAAGATATAATTATTTTTATTTTTTATAATAATTAAATTATAAATAATTTATAAAAAATAAATTATAGTATATTTTAAAATATAAATTAATTTATTATTCTAAATAATTTTATAATTCTAAATATAAATTTTAAAGTAATTATAATATTCTTTATCTAAATCTATATAAAATAGAAAAATTAAATAATTTATTTTCAACTAAAGCTTTAAGTAGATATTTATAATTTTATTATAAATATTTTTAAATTAATTTATATAATTAGCTATATTTTTATAAAATATTAAAATAAAAATATTTAAATATTAATAAAAGTTGTTTAATATACTAGATTTTATTAATTTATAATTCTTAATAATTCTATTTTAAAGCTTATAAGTGTTGATTTTATTTTTAAAATTATTAATATAATTAGTTTTAAACTATAAGATAATAGTATTATAAATTACTAGATAATTTTATTTCTATTTTTTTATTTTATCTAGTAAGATCTTTTATACTATAATTACTTCTATTTAATTACTATTATCTTTAATTAAAGTAGATATATTAATTATAAAAATATTCTTATTCTTCTTCTAAATCTATTTTTAAAGATTATTAGTAATAAAATACTATTATATTTTCTATTTCTATTCTTAATAGTTTTTAGAAGATTTAAGCTTTAAAATATAAAAAAAAAAGATTTATTTTAATTATGATCTCAATTATAGTAGTGATACTAAATATTTTTTATTTATAAATTATATAATTTAGTATCGCTAAATAGTTTTAAAATTAAATTATTAATTAAATAATTAAAAATAAAGAATCTTTTAAACTACTTTTTTAGTTAATAATTAAGATTTTTAACTTTATATTAGTTTTTTAACTTAGTCTTTATATAAATATAATTAAAATATAGAAAATCTTATTTAAATAAATATTTTTAATAGCGTACTTTTTTCTAATAAAGATAATTTTTTTTAATTAAAATAATTAATAAATATAAAGAGTCTAGCTT
>NAPT01000705.1:0-14902 GCA_002927785.1 Cladonia uncialis
GGGGATTTACTGGATGCGTTCTGCGGGGAGGGCATGGTGTTTTGTGAGGAATTCGGCGTCTTCGCGCGTGAAGATGTCGTTGGTTACGGCTGCTATGCTATATTCGTCTCGGAGGGCGAGGCAGAGGGCGAGCATTAGGGCGGTTTTGCCGGAGCCAACTGGGCTGATATGTGCTGTTAGCTGGGTTTTTTTTTGCCTATTTGTGCGATTGGGTGGGGTTGACTACAGAAGAGAGCTTACCCACCGATGCCCACCGTGAATGCTCGTTCGTTCCAGTCGCGGCCGGCTATCAGTGGCATCTCTCGCTGGGTGTAGGAGCCTGGTCCGTCGAGTATCTCGTGCGAGTGGCCATGTTCGGCGGCGTTGAATTCCTGGGAGTGGGAATGGGAGCTTATGCCATCGTGGCTGTGAGTGGCTGTAGCTGCTGTCGCCATCTAGACGGTTGCAATCTAAGGAGCGAATGCTGAAGGAAGGGGATGCAGTTCGTGAGAGGTGGGGATGTAGGGGTGGGGTAACCCTAGAAGGGTTCACCCTAACTGGATGGCCGATAAGGCTGAAGCCTAGAGGAAGCGAAAATTGGTCCCCAGCATTTGCCAATTTAGGGATCGACAATTTGGTCTTCGGGGTGCTTCTAGGCTTCGGCCCCATCCGCCCTACAGTTAGGGGTTTTACAGTAGGGCGGTAGAATATAAGCTACGCAGTGCCCAAATACTACCGGTCCGATCAAGCTTCTTGTTTCCTCATCTGTCAGATCATAATTGCTTCGGTCATGTTATCAATGAAAGAATATGTTACGTTGGAATTTGCTGATACTCATTGCAGAACGAATGTTAAGTAAACACCAAATCGCTACTATCACCTGGATTTGATCGGCTATCCCTCACTCAAATCAACCATGTCTCACAGAAGCTTCTTAGCTGTCTTCAGGCGACCAATCGCTCGCCAAACCGAAATGTTCGCGGATCTGTGGGAGGTATGGCGAATCCGGTGGGCAGTATTTGAATTTATCAATACGGTGCCACGATGGATCCTTCAGATGTGTTAGCTTGTAGCAGCCCGAGCGCTCTGTAGCCCAGGCTTCTAATTTGTTGAAGTCTCTGCATTTCCGGACCTGTCCATCTCCGATTGATTTATCCGGTTCATCTTTGGTCACCATAGGGGTCTAGCGTCATATAGAATCAGTACATTGAGGCCAGTATCTTTCTCTCTTAAGGGGGGACAGACATCATCGGCATTACAGATCGTTTCTTGGCGCATCGAATCAAGACAGTGTGCAAGATGTAAGTATGCCTCACTTTGCTCAACACCTTCATGGCTTTCTGTGATAGACTTATAGAGCAGTTTCTAGATAAAATGTGAGTTTCCTGACCACAGCATCTTGAGCTTATGAAGAAGTCAAGAGTCGTTGCTTACCAGACAATGCAGATCGTGATACGCTTGGAGGACGTATACGCTTTGGTTACTGTCCCAGGGGAATCTCTGGGCCTCGGGCAAGTGCTTAGATTTGGCAAATTGATTGTCGAGCGCAACAAAACCTGGTTCTATCTTGATACTGTCCCATAACTCCTGTCTGCGGGTTTTGTTGCCAGGTATCCAGTACTCCGTCTTATGAACGGAGGTAACAGACAGATCTCTAGTGAGAGAGGCTTTCCTGTTGTCAGCAACATCACGAGGACAGCATGCTTAGGACGAACCATAAGGCGAAGAAGTTTCTCCGTTGATGGTTAGGTGAGTGTTAGAGTCTGGTCTCGAAGATAACAACATAAGGTTGAGGGCTATCGATAATGCCAAACACCACCAGAGTATCTGCAAGCATGGCCTATGCCAAGGTCGTCTGCACATTACAACTTCACCCTGAGACTGTTCTTCCACTGAAAATCGATCATCTTCGGACAGCAGACTCTCTTCCGCCTTATGACCCATGCTGCTATTGATGGAGCTGTTTTCAATCGGCTGAGATGTGATTTGGACGATTCAAGGTGCGAACAAGCACTTTCCACCAGGAGAGGGGTGGGTCAACTTCTTGTACATCCACACCGGGACTCGAGGAGGGGGGATGCATGTCGCCATTGAGCCCGGCTCGCGAGTCCTCAACGCATCTGCATGTTTGATTGGCCTCTACCGGACACTAAACATCTCGTACCATTTGCCACTGGTCATGTCATATTAGAGCCAAATCAATGGCCTCCTAGTACTCGGCGATTCTTACCTGATACGTGAGGGTTGGAGAGGGGATCATCAAGAAAAGAACCGAGATACCAGCACTACCTAGCTAATGAAACGAATTCGGAGTGAAGAAATTGATATAACGGGTCTAGCCATCCCCCTCTGCGGCGTGGAAGCCTCTGCAATGGATTCTAGAACTATCGTACAACTTCACTAGACAACGACGACAACATCGTATTGGGATGAACGCTTCATGATCCTCCCGTCTTCCCAGTCTTCTCCAGGAGAGCGCTGCAAGATCCCATCGTCTTCATCGGGAGCTCTTTCAACTGGTCGAAGAGACCCACTCTCCAATGAACGTCTGTTGAGATCTCGATCATTGATTCCGCGGCCGACAGCTGGGAAGACGTTAGAGTATAGGATTATGACAACCGAAAGGGTTTTGCCAGGCATACTTTGTATTGGAGTGGCCAAGCAACTAGTGAGAAGAGGTACAAGGGCCGCAATGAGATATGGGAGCTGCATCTTGGCTCATATTTTGTATAAAGCTGAATTTGGTTCTCAGCTGCTGTTAAGAATACCAGATCTCGATGAGAAGCCCGCGGGTTTTGAATTTCTATGTCTTATGAGAATGGCAGCTTTGCTTCTTATACCTCGCTCACTCCTGTGAATCGATCATTGGGCCGAAATATCAGCATTTCATGCCCCATGATATGATCTGATCTGCAATAACACATGCAAGCGCCGATCGAATGATGGGAAGTTATTTATCGTCGTGCATCGGAGACCTGCCTTGTTCGATTAAAGTCGATGTTATCAGCGGAAACAATGACGACGATGAGGCAAGGAAAATTGAGTTCAATGGCGGTGGGAGTTCAAAAAGCTATTGCCGAGCCAACGCACATGTTATTATCTCTCCGATCATATCATTTTACCTGTGATTGGTGCGATATGCTTGCATCGTGGTGTCACACCTCAATAACGAGTGTGAGCCGATGCACCTTGAATACTACCTTCTACAAGAGGAGAAGGAGCGAGCCAGTAATTGAGGTAAGCTATGAATAACCGAGTCTCTGGTAAATCAGATGCAGCATGCCGAAGGTGCATGCGAAGTCTTGTGTACTAGGGGTAAGATATCTCTTTCGTCGCCCTGGACAATCTCGACCTGAGCTACCGATTTGACGAAGCGCAACATCACTCACGGATATCAAGCATGGCGACGACGAAAAGACGCCAACTTTCGAGATATAACGTTGTGCTAATGTTCCTAAGTATTAATCGGCAAGGTTGTTTCTATCAGTCTTGTTTCTGGGATCAAAGCCATAGTCTTATTCCCTGTACGAGTTTTGATTGCGCCATATGCCCCAAAATATCATCATTACTTCGCTTTACCGATTCTTGGAGTCAGCTACCTACTTCAACAAATCCTCTATGTTCTACGCGAGCCATTGACGCAGGGCTAGCATGACCGCAGATTATTCGTCTCAGCTGATACCTTTGACAATTCCTACAGCGTTCAGACTACCTCCCGCCCGTGAACAATATCACTTTGGATCCAGATCTTCCCATCCGGCAAATCGGGATGCCCCTCAAAGTCTGTCATTGCATATGACTCAACCCCAACATTCGAGCTAGCTGGGTGCCCTTTAATAAATTTAGTATGTGATACTGACGACCTGCCTTCCATGCTTCCAGTTCTGTGTGACTGAGAGGACATTAGGCGTGTCGTAAAGATGCTGCGGATACTCTGGATTAAACCAATCGGCCAATTCGTGCGCAGCAATGACTGTAATGTAGGGAGGCACGCCACAACGACAGCCAAGCCCATTTCTAGCATACCCCAGTAGAGGACACGAGATAGCAACACTGTTGGTCTTGTAAGAGGACGCTAGGACGCTGATGGTGTGTATGCACTCACGGTCTCCATCATCGGTGACAAATGTCGCTAGGCTTTGGTCAGCAAACCTCGGCTAACCGGTGTATGTGAACTCACATGCAATGCCACGGATGACGTATATGATGATTGTCATCCTGATGATTGAAGATACAACAGTCCTGTGGAGACTCATAGCCTCAGAATTACGTTTTCGTATCAGAGATATCGCGAGGTTGTACTCACAGTGCGCCTAGAAGGAATATACTGGAGACAGCGAACTTCCGTCTGATGGGCATCTGCAGCCGCCAAATCTGTGATACTGGTTGGTCAAAACCGAACTGGTTGGTATTATATTGTATTACAACAATGAACAAGTTGACATACCATTGGTAAAGGCAAGAGCAAAAGAATGATGTCAAGGATGGTATCTGAAATAGCATAACCCTCCTCTAACAGAAGCGTCTTACTACACTCGGTTGAAAACACTAGTAAGGGAGCCCAGACGTATGCGAAGCTCACGCCACATTGGAATACAAAGGCAAAGAAGAAACTGATGGCCCACAATATGATCGTGCCAATGAGGAGTCGTGATACCCAGTCGAAAGAGTCACGTATTGTGGCGCAAAATATGCGGCGATAGAAACAGACAATGCTACATTTCACAAATCCCAAGGCTAGGGGAGCCAGAGCCTGGAAGACATATTCGACCTGTCTCCTCCTTAATCCTGTCTCTGGACAAAACATGAAGCAAGACGAACCTTTTGTGCTAGGATTTTTTCTCGCGAATTCGAGAGCAGGACACCCTCTGGACCTTGAACATTTGGCGGAGGTGTTGGATATCCTATCCCGCCGCCTTTGACACCTATGAAGCGTCTAATGTCTGTACGTCGTCGATGCAACTAAGAGGAGTGTTCTACCAACTATGAGACTAATACCCATACCAATCATCAATATCTTCACGACCGCGTTAGTGCAAGAAGCTGAAAATCATAGCAGGTTTCCGCACAAGTGACGGTATAATGAGCCTAACAAGAGATGATGAGATTATACATGCCATACTGCAGAGTGATCGGAGAGCCTTACCAGTCATCTGTTGACAAACGAGCCTTTTGCATTTGCCTGGCCTGGAACCGAAGGACTACAACAATTATGCCAAGTGATGGAAACACAGCACCCACTGCCATCATTGACTTAGGCGTCACGTAACTCATCTTTGGTCAACGGAATATAGTTGATCACACAATCAAATTATAAACGGATTATGAGTGGAGGATGCATCAAGCGCTGGAGCTTTTGGATCCTTTTACACGTAGCAAGATCATGTAGTGAAATGCTGAGCTCATAGTCTACGTAATGTTAATCAATCGAATCTGATTCCAGGTGGGGTGGGCGCATATTTGATGTTACATCAAATCTTGGTTCAGCATTCTCACACGGAATTCCTGTGCAGATAAGCACATCTGTGCGCCAGGTGCAGTAATTGCGCGAGGGATGTGGAACATGAATTAATAAAAAGGGTGTGCTACCACAGGAGTCATGTACCTAGAGCGGGACAACTAGACGATTGATTGAGCATCTTTCCTCCTTGCTCTGAGTTTTTGACAAGGCCTCGCCAAAAGTCTTGCATGGAGACCAGATAGATTACTTGGGATAAGATGGGATGCATACATGCATGCTTGGCATAACAGATTAAGCATGTCTGAAGCAGGATGTTTCGTCTTCCAAGCTTATTCCACGGACGTTGATCGACAATGTGGGTGCTTCAGAAAATGACTTAGGATTATCAGCGGAGGGGGCCGAGCCCTGTCCTGCTGTCAACTATCTTTCAGGCATGCATGTAGATCTGATAGGCAAGATCTAATCCTCTTCCGCAATTATGCTCCTTCCAGCAACGGTATGGGACCTATGCAGACAGATCAGCTCATGACGTAACAATGCATCAGACAAGTTGCTTTTTACATAATTCGAAGCGGAAAGATATCTAACACCATCTACACCCTCGCTACCAGCTCGCTACCAGCCCGTAACACTTGCCCGAAACACTGACTTGGTCCGATTGATCAGATTAGTTCTGAACGGCATGTATCTTGGAAAGAGCCCTTCGTGTCACCGTTGTCTTATCGCCGGAATGCAACGTAGGGTAAATATACTACAATTCACGAGCAGCAAGATTGGGACGTCACCATCTTTCCTGCGCCCTCCTTCATTCTCTTTATGTTTCTATTGTAGGCTCAATATTATCTTTGCCTCGAGACCTCTTTAAAAACATGGCCAGGACGAGCATGGTCTCCTCTATTCCATATTCAAATATCTTACATGACGATGAGAAGAAGCCGAAAGCTTTAAATGGTTTAGCAAACTTTGCTCGCAGTAACATATTCTTGTTATTCCTCCTGACGTCTAATTTCGCTCTCGGTTTCGTATTGTTCAGAGATTGGACGAATACCAATCCTCCTCGTTCATTAGATTGTAAGCTGGGGCATGTCGACCCTCGCAAATTGAGATACTAATGATGGAAATAAAGCATATATACACGACAGCTCATTTAAACAAATCCCGTACAAATGGTGGTCTAATTACAGCTCTCCAGACCCCCGTGACGCGGCAAAGGTTGCTCAAGCTTGGGAAGCCATCGTCCCAGCTCACGGTATTGTTGCCGTGGACTATCAATGGGCGGCCCAGCGTCTGTTGCCAGCGTCACAAGATTTCCTTAGTGACCCAAGTAAAGGACTGTACTTGTTGGAGGCGTATCACCAGATGCATTGTATTGTATAAGCGACCAGACATCTAGGCTCTGAATACTTTACACGAGACTAATACACAGCAGAAGTTGATACGCGAATCCTTCTACGAATATATCGAAGGACGTAACCTCAGCGTATCGTTTGTCCACACAGAGCATTGCTTCGACGCAATTCGTCAACATATCATGTGTACCGCCTCCGACACTTTGCTTTACACAACGAAGAGAAATCGCACTGGGGATGGGCAGGCACGGAATTGTCGAGATTGGAACCAGCTAAGGGACTGGGCCACAGAGCACTCAGCATGCGAGACGAATAGAACCTCTAGCACACTTTTGGACCGCTACGATGTCTTTCATGGGAG
This sequence comes from Cladonia uncialis, assembly GCA_002927785.1. Classification (NCBI taxonomy): domain Eukaryota; kingdom Fungi; phylum Ascomycota; class Lecanoromycetes; order Lecanorales; family Cladoniaceae; genus Cladonia; species Cladonia uncialis. The sequence continues at coordinate 7,151 of NAPT01000705.1, forward strand.
CTCCGACGGTTTACCGCCGGATATAAATTAATGAATATTAAGTGTAGTATATAGATTACCTTCTTAGAATTGTCTTAAGAAGGTGCAAAACAATTTTCTGTAGCGTCCATGTATGTAATACCGCGACTGATGTCAAGCAGTGAAATTGTTCGGAAGGTGTAGATGACGCATTTGTGCGCAACCGACCTGGCGAGGTTTCCACCAATATAATAATGACATCTTCAATGCGTTCCGCTCTCTGGCACTCATATAAAGCCACTGCTAAGATGCCGATGAACTCTGTCTTACTTGTGCAATAATTATGAGTCATTCAATAGTGGCGTTGAGTGTCTTGTGCTGTCTCATCTTTGGTTTTCATGTCGGTAGAAGACTGCTGGTAGAATATTCTTACTGGGCCAACGCGCGCAAGCAAGGATGCCTACCTCCTCGAAAGTATCCTCACAAAGATCCAGTGCTAGGATTAGACCTCCTTTTCGACATCAACAGGAGCCTACGAGCTAGTAAGTTCCTAGAGGACTCTCAGCGACGTTTCCAGCACTTCGGCAAAACATATCAGACCACTTCTTTTGGTTCAGTTACCATTAATACCATTGAACCGAGGAACTTGCAGATGGTCTATGCATTGGCCTTCGAAAATTTTGGTATGGAGCCGCTTCGAAGGAAGATGGCAAAACAGTTGTGGGGTAGAGGCATACTCAGCACCGACGGTGAATTCTGGCAGCATTCGAGAGCCCTCATCCGGCCTACATTTAACCGCCATCAAATAGCTAACTTCGACTTGATGCGGGTTCACGGTGATCGACTCCTCAGCCGCATCCCTCATGACGGATCTCCTGTAGATCTTGCACCGCTCTTAAAACGCTATGCATTGGACACGTCGACCGAGTTCCTGTTCGGAGAATCCGTTGAATCGCAGCTCGATAAGCCTTCAGATGATAATGAGCAATTCCTCCAGGATTTCGAGTATGTATCGGCAAATATTGGCCGGCATAGACATATGGGTTTCCTTACCTTCCTAAGTCGTGATGAGAAATGGACAGCAGCTACTAAAACAGTCCAGAGCTATATTGACAAGCATGTCGAGAGGGCGATGAGTCTGCAGCAGCCGCCCGACAATATGGAACATGAGCAGAGGCAGCCAGAGCGATACGTGCTGCTGGACGAAATGGCGAAGCTCACAGATGACAAGCTTGATCTGCGTCATCAGATTCTACACGTCTTCCTTCCGGGACACGAGTCTACTGGTATACTGCTTAGTGCCGTCTTCTTCGTCTTGGCGAGAAAGCCAGATATTTGGAAGCAATTACGGCACGAAGTATTAAGCATATGTTCTGGAGAGCCGACTTATGATGACATCAAGAGCATGAGGTATCTTAGATGGGTACTCAACGAGAGTTTGTCTCCCCCTAGCCTTCTGGAAAACATTCGCGATTAACGCATATCTGGCACAGCTCTTCGCCTATATCCTTTATTCGCCACCAACACTCGTATGTGCCTTCAAGATACAATTCTGCCCGTTGGCGGTGGTCCGAACGGCGAATCACCAATCTACATTAGCAAAGGTACAGTCATTGCATCGAATCTCTGGGCTATGCATCGTGATCGCGATCTTTGGGGCGATGATGCCGAGGACTTCAAGCCCGAGCGATGGAGTACCGCCAAACCAAGTTGGGAATACCTTCCCTTCAACGGAGGCCCGAGGATATGCATAGCACAGCAATTGGCGTTGACCGAAGCAGGATACGTGATCGCAAAATTCGCGCAGACTTTCAGCGTTATAGAGGATCGGGACGGAGAGCCATGGCAGGAGTGTATGAGACTCAGTGTGCGGAGTAAGAATGGAGTGAAGGTTGGGTTGATCGCTGCTTGTGGGAATGGAAAGAGTGAGAGTTGATGTGAGTAGCCTCATAAGAGATGAATACACGGCTGACAATGTAGATTTGCCGGAGAAATCCGTGAAATGACTGGGATGAAGTTTCTCTTTTGGCCTACAAGGCTTGTAGGATTTGTTGCGACATCATCCATGGATTAAGTCATGGCTTCTAACAGACAATAGAGGAAATGCCATGCCTTAGAACTATGCTGAGTTGGTTGCCAACTCCCATGAGGCTTGATGAAGAAGGGGGCCCCGCTGGAATAAGGGCCCAAGTGTCTAGAGAAACGACTTTCTCGCAGGTGATGGAAATATCCCCAACCCCACCTGTTAGGCCTGCTGCTACCCCTCCAAGCGCTGGAAGAGTGACCTATCACAGCTTCCCCATAGGCCAACCCCGAAGTTAGAGTCAGCAATCGATCTGTCTCCACAACCCACGCAACAAATTAGGAAGCGAAATCTACAATCTGTCCCCCAAATATATTAGCCCAAATTTGTTCGCGACAGGAAAAACCTAGAGTCAAGTTAGAAAACCGAACGAGAGAGGTACGGGATCCTTTTGTCGTCCGCAAGGTGAGTTTGAGCACCATGTCGTTATTCTAGTGCCTTCATAGAAATCCTATTTCCATCCCCTTTTCCACCTTCACCCCTGCAATAGCTACCCCAACCACGCACGCCCTCCCAAATCATTAAAAGAGATAAGGGAAATAAGCCATTCTCTCCAAATCAAGTCCCATTGCCCCCGCCGCCGTCACACTCGTGTATCCACCCTCTCCATTCCCAGTCCTTTCCCTCTTCTCTCTCTCCCTTCGCTCCTTCTTCTTCTTCCGCTTCTCCTCCAATAATCCTCTCTGCCCCGCTTGTTCCCCCACTACACCTCTAACCTCCCTCGTACGGGTACCGTAAACCAAAATTAAAATGCAGAGCCCCATCACCGTAGCAATGGCAGCCAAAACGGAAGTCGCAATGTTGTTGTTTAGGTTCTTGTACATCACTTCGGTTACCAACACTCCTCCTCCCCCGCAAATAGCCTGCAAGAACGCCGTAGCGGTAAGGATGCTTTTCTCATCTGCTGCTGCGCGGGAGGCAATTCCTAAGGATTGTGGGAGGCAGAAAGTGATTTCGCCGATTGCATAACCCAATACGATGAGCGATAGACCCGAAGCGACCCACGGAGTGCCAGTGGTATGTGGAGGGATTGTCCACGCAAACCACCACAGCGCGATTGGTAGAGCCAGAGCTGCGATGACTAGGGCGAGGGGGCTGTAATTGTTTAACGATCTTTGGGCGCTTGAGGAATTGAGGTGCTTCCAATAGCGAGGAAGGACGGTAAATAAGAGCCCTATGACCGCTAGGGAGAAGAGGGAGATGGATGTTTGAGAGGTGAGTTTGTAGGCGTTGGTGGTGTAGATGAGGGGAAGGGGGAGGGGGAGGATGTAGAGGAGGGAGAGGGTAAGTGCTGAGATTAATGTGATTAGGAGGATGAGAGGAGAGGTGAAGAGGAGGATAAGCGGTTGGTAGGGAGATGGGCTGAGGGCACGAGGAGCGGCGTGGTGTTCGATATCGGGCCGGCTGGATCGGAGAAGAGCTAATTTGCTGATGAGGAGATTAGTTGGGTATGATTCGTTGATTGTGAGGACGAGAAGGGAGAGGACGCTGAGGATGATGGTTGAGATGTAGAAGGGCCAGCGCCTATGTAGATGGGAATATCAGTATCATTAAATCGTGCTTTGTTGGAGTGGGTTTCGAGTACCAGTTGAGCGCAACGGCGATCTGGCTAGCGAAGATGGGTCCTATAACGAGCCCAATGTTCGAAGTCAATGACGAGGCGAAGAAAGCCCAGCTACGTCCTTCAAATCCCTCGTCGAATAAGTCATCGATAGTGCTAATGACAGTCATGCGTGGAATAGCTGATACCAAACCGGTGACGAAGCGGCCTACGAACACGGCTGCGATATTTGGTGTCGCGGCGACTGGGATGCAGAAAACGCTGAAGAGGAGTGCTGAAGCGACGTAGAGCGTCTTCCGCCCGAAGCGGTCAGCGTAGGGTGAGAAGAGTAGATGGCCGATAGCCAGACCGATGAGATAGCTGGATAGTATCAGTCAGCTCTTCGAGCAACGATTTCATGTGAACAGGTCCTACACGGTAGTGAATCCAAATAATCCTACAACACGACTGACCCCGAAAGTCTCCATTGCATAACTCGCAACCGGCGTCCCAGCGTTACTCATAGCGCTCATGAAAAAGTTTAAGAACATGATCACGATAAGATCGTACACTTTTCGTGCCTTAGACCATGCCCTAGGATGTGCTGGACTGTCAGAGCAAAACTGCACGTATCCATCTTCGTCGAGCTGTAGACCTTCCTGCGCGAGGAGATCGTCTAGTGAATCACTAGACAGAGAAGTTTCATTGCTTGAGTTCTCGCTGCTGGCGTGGGCTAGTTTTGCAGATTTCTTCGCATGTCTGTTGTCTTTGTATCTAGTAACTGTGTTACGTGCGGTGGATGCGATGGCGAGGTAGGCTTCTGGGCTTATCGGTTCGATCATGATGAGTAGTATTGAAGTCTCAACGGAGTAAAAGGTAGGTCGAGTATCAAAAGCTGAGAGATGTACAGTTGTATGTTGTAACACATCTGTAAGTCCGTTTGTACTATAGTATGATGGGGTGCATGCGGCAAAGGCTGAGCTGAATTGGGATCGCCGTCAGCGAATTGTATCAGGCGACCAACCACAGCCGAGCAACACAGCCCATTTGATTATCTGTTTCAGGTAACCAGTCCATCGGTAAGGATGCCATAAGCTTTTGGGTCCTGCCAACTCAGAAACAACTTTAAGTAGGCGACCAGCCTACCTTACTGGTTTACTTGCGTGCTTAAGCCATCAAGGCGGTTAGCTTTGCGATGACAACAACGGAATGAAAATTTATCGGGAGAACAATATTCTGGTATGCTGTAGGTAAGATTGCCAGTATAAGTACTCCCCAGCTGTAAATACAAGGCCCAAAGCTACGATCTATGTCAGCCTCTCTGATCCGATAAGGTACATGATCTCAACACTTACAATTCCCGTCATACCTTACCTTCTATCCAATCGCGTCACGACCGCCTATCAAACCAACTGCCCCACCCCTCCGCTCTTCCTTCTTCTGCTCCAGCAAACGCCCTCTCCTCCTCTTCCCATTTCTTCCTCTCCACCCTCTCCCTTGCCATATAAGCCCGGACGAATCGCCACGCTTCTGTATCCGCCAAATTCCATGCCTCTACCATTTCCCTTATTCCCGTCTTCTCATTATCCGCTCTCTTCTCTTTCAACACCTCTTTCGCATTTGCTAGCAAATCTTTCTGGAGGTGCAACGTTCTCTCAGCGGCCTTCCTTTCCGCTCTGGAGAGGGGTAGCGTGTCCGGATCCCTTGTGGTGACGTTGAAAGGAGAAAGTTCGAAGCCGAAGTGGTACTCTATGTCTTTGTGGTCCGGTGGCGGGTCTTCCGTAATCCACAATCCGCGTGCACAACCCCACTCACCTGCTACAATTTCCTTCAGGCCGACAACGCGGGAGGCGCCACCAATTTCTTTGCCTAATGCATTCTCAGTAACGACAGTGAGCCAGCGATCACGAGCTGTGTCTCTTCGAATGTGACGGGTAGTGATTTCTTTCTTCTTGGCCAGGAGGGAGGCGAGGGTGAAAGGATGGGGAACGGTGCCGATGGTATAGACAGCTGAGGAATTGGTGAAGTATTCTGGCATTTTTACGGGAGGTGGGGATATAGAGGAGCATGGTGTGCAGTCCTGACAATTTGGAGGGCATGATGATGGGACTGGCGATGAAGGACAAGAACGTAGCGCGTCGGCGAGGGATATTGCATGCTCGGTGAGGATGTGAGCATTGTCTGGGTACGGAGTCAGGACTGCAAAACCATCTTTGAAGGTATTGAGGAAGGTAAGGTGGAGATGGGACGTTATCAGCTTAGCTAGAGCTTGAAGCCCAGCAGCCTTTTCGTCAGCCAGCATTGTAGTGATGGCTTTGTAGTGCTCCGCGTTTGCATTGGCGTCATAGAAAGCTATGGCGTCCGGTTTATGTTCGACTGCAATAGCAGAATGTTCAACGAGGTCAAGAAGCGAACGCGACTGCTCCAGCTTCGGGGACTTCAGTGCTTCCTCAATGACCGCGTTGATAGCGTTCTTTTCTCCAGAAAAGAGTCCAGCACCGAGACCTTCATACCGTGTAAGCTTTGGATATTCACCTCGTCGCAAGTAGGTTAACAAGTGGTCATCATAAGGGCCCATTGGAACAGCCAGCCAATTCGCCAATATCCCCGTCCCCATGTGTCCCCAAGCCAGCCATCTCACGAATTCTGCCTCCAGCTGCGGCTGCAGCTTGTGCACCTGGAATCTCTCATACAGCGGATTATTCATCGCTTCCGGTCTTCCCAATATCACTGGCTTGAAGCCCTGCGCCCACCATGCTCTCCTCCATAACAATAACAGCTTATTTTCCGCAGTCTTCGTCTTCTCCCCCTTCTCAGCGTCTGCATCGTAGAAAGTGTAAATGGGCGGTCTTTGCGGCAGAGGAGGAAGCACAGATCGGTCTTCTTCAAGTGTGATAGTAGCCGAAAACGGATAGAGCCATTTCCAATCGCTATACCATTTGGTATCTCCGCTTGTGCTGTTTTTCTGGGCTGGAGGTTTGTGTGTTGGTGTGTGGTGGAATAATCGAAGGTCTTGAATTACTGGGACGGAGGGTGAGGCGTAGAAGAGTATGGAGACGAATATGAAGGCTACAATGATTGTGTAGAGGACGGTTCGCTGGGGTGGAGGGGCAGGCCTGGGATAGGCTTTGGAGGTTGTTGAGACGGAGGATTTGCGGCGGTACCTGGTGGGAGCGGGCCTCATCATAATGCAACAAGAGTAGATTGTATGTATGTTTGATAGGATCACATGGTGTCCCAGGAGCTCATCAACAGCATAACGAGTGACTGTGATAGTGGACGCTGCGAGTGCAATGGCCGAAAGTTGAGCATTCGTCACCCTCGAACCTGATAGGGCAAGGATTTTAAGCAACCCCCTAAGCTGGCAGCATAGGGCTGGAGCCTAGCGCGGACCCTGAGACTCACTCCGCAGCCCCAAACACAACCCCCAAGCCCCCACAACCGGCTCTTCCCGGGCGCTCTCTTCCCCTTAAAGTACTCCCTTGTTGAGCCCTAGCCTTGCAAAAAAATGGACGAGTTAATCACCAAAGTCCTATCATACGTCGAGGACTACATGTCCCGTTACGACGCCTCTCACGACTACGAGCACATTCTTCGCGTCTACTATCTCGCCCGCACAATCTCAGCCCGCGAAGCACACCTCTTACCCTCAGTCCACTATAACTCCAACGTAATCGCGCTCGCTAGCCTGCTGCATGACGTGGGTGATAAAAAGTATCTAATGCCAGGAGAAGATGGTTCCACAATGGTTCAAAAAATACTATTGAATTTCAACACACCCACGTCCTTGGCGGAAGAGGTACAGCAAATCGTCTCCCACGTCTCCTATTCCACTGAGATCAAAGATCCATCCAAAATCAAAAATACCATCACCGAGCACCCTGAGCTAGCCGTAGTACAAGATGCCGATCGCCTCGACGCGATGGGCGCCGTAGGAATTGGTAGATGTTTTGCGTACACTGCAGCAAAGGGGAAGGGGAGTTTGCAGGAAGCTATTATCCACTTCCAGGAGAAGCTTGAAAAGCTTGAATCGATGATGAAGACGAGGACAGGGAGGGCAATGGCGGTGGAGAGGGCGGAGAGGTTGAGGGTCTTTAGGGGATGGTGCTGTGTTTTTTAGACATCTGGCGCTGCCGACGAGAGAACTATGGGAGAAATTCATGGATTCTAT
>NAPT01000706.1:0-14861 GCA_002927785.1 Cladonia uncialis
GTATGAGGGTGGGGGCTCAGCTGGGGCGATGGCGTATTTGGTATTAGACATGCTAGGCAGAGGGAGTCAATTGGGGGTAGGGGATAAGGAATGGATGTTGTCGCTGAGCTTGCGAAGCTCAATTGATGACGAAGACGGGTAAACCATTGGCCGGAAAGCCTAATTCTATTGGCGTAATTTCGCCTTGCTAATTGTTTCACCCCGTGTGCCATCTTCAACTTGCTGATCGCTCGATCAATCAGACTGTTGGCTCACTCATTTGTATCTCTATCTCCACCAAGAGTCCTCCTTGCATCTTCTAGCACTGCCTTAACACCCCCTCGGATTTCTTCAACAATCTCTCTAGCTCCAATCCTTTCCCTTACGAGCCCGACCCCAACCTTCCTTCCGCTTCTCCCCATCCTTCTTGCCCTCTACTCGCCGCTTCCGCATGCCTCTCTTTGAGTATCTCAAATGACACCCCAGCTTCGTGATCCCTCCAGCTCGCATTTGCTAGTCCGCGAGCGTCAAAACCAGCTGGCCAGTTCGTTGTGCCGCGCAGGTGGTTATACAATTGTGTGCGAACGGTACTTTGACCGCCGTCGGTGGCGGAGAGGACATGCCGGACGTACCCAGCATTGAGATTTGCTTCGCGCGATGCGAGGAAACGAGTCCCTAGCGCGGAGCCTGCAGCGCCCAGAGCCGCTGCAGAGACAACTCCACGGGAATCGACAATATCGCCAGCGGCGACAAGATGAATGGGCGGAGGGGTTCGATCGCTGTCCTTTTTGTTGTTAGTGGTCGTACCGATTATGTCCCTCAGTGTGTCGGTGATCTCTGGGAGAAGTGTCATTATGCTAGCTCCTTTAGTGCGCGAGTGGCCGCCTGCGTCAGTCCCCTGCACAACCAAAACATCTGGTCGTTCGGTGCTCGTAGCTACGGCTTTGGCTTCCTTCACAGATGCGACCTGAATCCAGATCTTAGTACGACTATTCGTTGCGGCTCGGATACCAGCCGTCCATTCGTCCAATTCTTCCTGGCCATGTCGTGGTGCAAAGAGCCAAGCTGCAACCGGTGGTGGGTGCACCTTCATGATGCGCATTGTGGTTGCAAGATCACCAGCCCATGTTTGGAAACCGACGCCAACAGGGTGAAGAAGGTATGGCTGAACTGATTGAAGGGGTGATGATGATGGCAGCACTTCAAGTAGGGCCGGAATCTTCGACAGCGTATTGTCAAGGTCTGCCGGGCGCGCACCGGGGCCGATGAACCCCAGCCCACCGGCGCTGGAAATGGCGACGACGAGAGCTGGGCCTGAGATCAAGCGCATGGGCGCACCAACAAGAAGTGGAATGGATGTCCAGGGGTACGCTTTTTGCAGCTCGCATGCTGCGAGGCGCCCAGAGATTGAAGCCATTGGTGGAAAATGTATGGTTCTTCAACAAAGCCTTGTGCCATCAAATTTCAGCAGGATCTTATGGACGATGCGGTCAAGAGGGAGAGCAGCAGGGACGGCAAAAGGGTATGCATTGTTCTACTGTTAACTCCATTGACTCTAGGCACTGAAGGTGATTGGCCGTGAAGGTGTATGTTGGTTGTTTATGAGAGGGTTCGACTTTACCGATGTCGGCAGGGAGACACGAAGTGACGAGAATCCAATAGAGGGCGCCGGCGCGCGAAGCCATGGCAGGTTGCTTCGAATATCATGACCTTGCAGTTTTCACATCGTACCATACTTCCTTCCAGCCAAACCCCATACATACATCAAAACGCTAGTCCAAAAGCGGTATCGCTTATTGCAAGTTGCTTAATAACATGGATCCTTATATCCTCTCAACGCTCTTGGAACTCCGCGGATCGTACAAGAGTTTCAGCTCCAATGCTTGTGACTGGTGATGGTAGAGACGGCTATTGGCATAATTGCTATATCGAAACCACTCATCCAATTTCGTCATTGCTTACTGCCAGTTGCTTACTGAATTGGACCACCTTATATATTCTATTCTCTTGTAACTCCGCGGACCTTATGACAGTTTGGGCTCTGCCAGTTGCACCTGGGGGCTCTGAAGCAGCTATTGGCCCAAATGTAAGCTACAATATCAGACATAACTGCGCCTGGCACTGCATGCTTCGTAAGCTTCGTGCTGCCAACGTTCTTTGCTTACAACAGCAAGATTAGCTATTGGTAATACAGCTTCAGTATCGTCATAAGTTCAATTGCAAATCGTGTTCTTTGCGGACTATATATTAGGGATAAATATTGCCCATTTTACTCGCTCCCATACACAAAAGCAACACCAAGAGCCTTACCTTAGCAATCTACTCGAAGCAGCTCCCAACAACAGCTACAACTCTGATTATCAAAGAAAACAGAGGAAGTAACAGCTGATCCCATTATTAAGTGCTCGATATCAGAACGTCTGCCAATCTCCTCGCCATTTCATCCATCGCTCAGCAATTCCCAGAATTAACAACCTCACTTTGAAGCGTTCTCCCATCTCATTACAGGCCAAACCATGAGCAACAAGATTGTTGCTGTTGTCGGTGCCACCGGCGCCCAAGGTGGCTCGGTCGTTGACGCCCTGCTGAAGGAGGGTGGCTACTCCATTCGCGCCATCACCCGCAACCCAGGCAGTGAAAACGCAAAGTATTTGGCAGCAAAAGGTGTTGAAGTTGTTAAAGCCGATGTGAACGACCTTGCCTCCCTTAAGACGGCATTCAGGGGGTCCTATGCCATTTATGCTGTTACCGATTTCTTCGAACCATTCGGCCAACACAGCCCGGAGAAGGCCATGGAGGTTGAGTCGGAGCAGGGCATAAACCTTGCCAAGGCTGCGGCCTCTACGAGCACACTAGAACACTACATCTGGTCTACCCTCCCCAATGGCATGGAAATCAGCGGTGGTAAATACTTAGTCCCTCATTTCGAAGCGAAGAACAAAGTCGACGACTTTATCAAAGGTGACGCTCTACTGCTGGCCAAGACGACCTTTCTCTGGATTACATTCTACGCCTCAAATTACTACTTCCCTATGTATACGCCTTACCATATTCCGACTGCGGGCAAGTACATCCAAATTCTACCCACTCCGCCGAGCGTGCCCGTGAAGACCATTGGTGATGCCCGAAAGAACGTGGGTGTATTTGTCAAGGCAATCCTATCAAATCCAGATAAGACCTTGCCCGGCAAGTTCGTACTCGCCTACGTTGAGGAGACCACGGCTGGCGCCATGCTGCAGACATGGGGTAAAGCACAGGACAAGCAAATCCAGTACGTCCAAGTGGATGAGAAGACCTTCAACGCAATCTGGCCTAAGTGGGCTGAAGAACTCGGAATCATGATGCAGTTCTGGGAAGAAGCTGGCGATATGAGTTGGAGTGGCGAAGAGGGAATCTTAACTAAGGAGGATCTAGGCCTCAAAGAACCCTTGCAAGGTTTGGAACAATCATTTGCTGTGTTAAAGTTCTAGATACTTGGTCCAATCACCCTCAAACACATTCTCTGCACCTTGGATACTTTAATTAAGTCTTTCTAGATGACCTAGGTTAGTGAGGGATAAATCTTGTTCTCTAAAATAGACTGCCGTACAATATTATAGAATCATGCATTCACCTTGTTGATAATTTGGAATATAATAATAGAGGAGGACGTGACCTGCGCCTTCCCTTCATTAACCCACAAGCATTTGTCTCCTTGAGAGGTCCAATCATCAGAACAACATTCGGATTGCATCTTACTTCTTAATAGTTCGTTTACTTGTTTTCAATTCTTGAGCAATACGTTACTCTTAGAGCCTAACTTTATTAGGATTCGGCCACAGGTGCGAGATATCTCCCAGTGGCTGTACAGCGGCAAAAGCGTGCAGCCTCACCAGTGATGGGTTTTCCGTGTCTACTGGAACATTGCTGCCGCCAGTGGTAAATCGCGGTCCTCGCTCTGAGATACCACAATCTGACTTTGGTCTGTTCGCGCATGGATTGAAATCCGCCTCGCTGAACCACTATTTTGCCTCGTGGTGACTTCGATCTCATTTTCTTCTGCCGCTTAGTACTTTGCTGGCTAGGTATCAATGTTTTCTATTGGTTGGCCGAATTCTCAGCCTAGGCAGGGCAAGGCATATGCGGTGAGGCGTAATGGCTAATATGCTCAAGATATGAATCTATGGTGGTGGTAAGATATGAGTGATGGAGCTCCTAGCCTCAGAAGCTCAGACCCTGCTGCGCGGATTTCCCCTTAGTAGATCGCTAGGGGGCCCTAACGGGCCCTAGAACCCCCACATGCCAATAGTCCCTGTCGCTATTGTTTTGACGCCTGAGTTCTTCACCGATGAAAATGCTCCGTAAATGTCTCCATGTTGCTGACGGAGCACTTGTATGTGTGTATAGCAAATACTTCATCCAGATCTCCGAAGCTTAGACAGCACGGCGCGTACGCCTCCTTGAACGAAAGGCAAACGATTCTACCTTCTTGATGAGCCGTGCCGAGGCTGATGCCTTCCCGCGACTGCAGGACGAATCCAGCGTACAGCGTACCACTTCACAGAGATCGTCTAGAGGCCATCACATAGCGGGCAACCATGGGGCATAATTCAATCTAAGCGAATGTCCAGGCACCCTAGAATGGATCTTGACGGCCGCCGGGTAATGAATTTGACCTGCTATGACGTAGAAATATCGGTACCGGAAACACTTTTCTTATTTACCCAATGTTATATTATAAATTCCTTCATAGGATCATTAGTGCGTCTGGTCGCGTGCTTTAAGTATTATAAATCATACTTGCCATACTACTCTATTATCTCCCATAAGTACTCGTGTCCCAAAGCCATAAGGTCAATTTTTCTAATTACAACACTCTTTTCACAATCTCAATTTTTGAAACTCTGATCATCCCATAGTGAAAGTCGCCGTCATGGTCCAGAACAAAGGTCTCATCTTCAAGTCCATCCCAGTAGACTGGCCTGTGGAAGGCAAAGACCTCTCAATTGAAGACCGCCCCTTCGATCTCGACACTGAACCCCCCCAGAATGGCATTACAGTCAAGAACTACTACGTCTCCTTCGATCCTTACCAACGTGGCCGCATGCGGTCTGCGGAACAGAAATCCTACTCCGCACCATACACGCTCGGCAAGCCAATTGAGAATTCCGTAGTATCGAAAGTTCTGAAGTCCAACAATTCGAAATTCAAGGAGGGCGACATCGTCATTGGGCCAATGCCAACAGAAGAGTACTCAACAGTCTCCGGAGAAATTGCCAGCGAAAAGGTTAACAAATTAGATAACCCACACAATCTGGACCCTAAGCTATTTGTTGGCGCATTGGGAATGCCAGGCTTGACGGCCTATTCATCCTTTTATGCCATTGGTGAGCCAAAGAAAGGCGAGACCATCTTCATTTCTGCAGCTAGCGGAGCTGTTGGGCAGATAGTTGGGCAATTGGCGAAACATGAAGGGTTGAAGGTCATCGGCAGCGTGGGGAGTGATGAGAAACTGGCGTTTATCGAAAAGGAACTCGGTTTTGATGGCGGATTCAACTACAAGAAGGAGAATCCTGTGAAGGCGTTGGAGAGATTGGCGCCAGATGGAATTGATATCTACTATGAGAACGTGGGTGGTGAGCAATTGGAGGCTGCGATTGGGGCTCTCAACCCATTTGGCCGTATCAGTGAGTCGCTCTCGCTCTGTAACCCCCTGCTAGACGATAAAGGCTGACCATGATGCTAGTCTGTTGCGGAATGGTTTCCCAATACAACATCTCGGATCCAGCCAAGAGATACGCAGTCAAGAACATATTCATGGTGGTCCCGAAGCGGTTGAAGATGCAAGGCTTCATTGTTGGTGATGCGAACATGGGGCCGAAGTATGCAGCGGAACATCAGAAGAATGTATCAAAATGGATTGCTGAGGGGACGTTCAAGGCACAGCAGAGTGTGACTGTGGGGATTGACAATGCGGTCAAGGGTTTATTGGGGATGTTGAGGGGTGATAACTTTGGGAAAGCGGTTTTGGTGATTGATGAGCTCAAGTAGCGGGCAGTGAGCCTTTTCTAATCGTCCTTGCCAATTCGAACCAATATCACGTGATAACGATGAAGCTTCTGGGACAGGGAAATTGGTGTTCTGGTTCACAATATCGATAGAGTGAGGCATATGTTCGTATACAGAATTGTTTACAAGTAATCATCACACAAGCGTCCCATCAGCTTCTCAATCTTCCCAACCTCAAGTCTGACTCCGTCCCCACGACACACCCCACCAACGCCCCTATCTTTCTGCAGCGGAGCTTGCGAACCCGGTTCGATGCGCTCAATATGACCCCATGTCCTCACCAGCTCCGGCTGCATAGCCCTATTGACCTCCACATCCATAGTGGCCTTTCTGGGGATCTTCCCGCCAAATGTCGCCTTGATGTTCCTCCATCCCATGACACATATTAAATTATATTTACTCTTCTTTGCCCGTGCAACTTTTTGAGCAATAGAATCGCCACTGGCGTCAAGATCGACAATATATGTTGGTTTGTTCAGTGGTCTCGGCCTAGCCATATCCTCTGGTATCAGGTTAGACAATCTATCCCTTGCAATATGAGCCTCCTTAACGACTTGTGGGTTGTCAGTGACGGTGAGAACGATCATCTGGCGGGGACTGAGCCAGAAAGGGATTTTCCCATCATGTTCAAGTAGTAAAGCGATAAAACGCTCCAGAGAGCCCAGGACTGCTCGGTGTATCATGACTGGAGTCACTCTACCCATTGTCTCCATCAAGACGGGATCATCGGTTATCAATCCCTTGGCTTCCAAGTCCGGCGCAGGAGCCTCGTACTCTAATTGGAAGCGCTTTGGTAATTGGAAGTCTAGCTGAATGGTGGCAGTCTGGTGCTGCTTCAAGTCGCTATCGCGTAATATGACATCAATCTTAGGACCGTAGAACGCTCCATCGCCCTCGCTTACTGTCCATGGCACATGTCCCTCTACGTCGGACTTGTCATGGTCCAGCGCTTCCTTCAATTGGGCTTCCGCCATGTCCCACTCTTCCACTTCTCCTATATAACCTTCCTCAGGCCTCGTACTCAATACAAAAGAAAGGTCGGAGATATTGAAACGCAGCGCTCGATATACCAATTTAACGAACTGTATTGATCTCAAAACTTCATCCATAACCTGACTTGGTCGACAGAAGATATGCCCATCATCTTGATGGAACCGGCGGACCCTCGTCAGCCCACTCAGAGCCCCTGAGATCTCATTTCGATGCAAAGGGCTGAATTCTGCATAGCGAATTGGTAGTTCTTTGTAGCTTCGACGCTTGCTTCGAAAGAGTATGCAATGTCCGGGACAATTCATCGGTTTCAGGCCGTAAGTCTCATCGACTTTAGGGTAATAGGTCTCTACTGGCGCCTGCAAACGACCTCCCCTGAGTATGGCAAGTGGGGCCATTTTCCCTTGTCTTTGGCCACTTTCCACCATGAACATGTCATCTTTATAATTATCCCAATGGCCCGATTGCCGCCAAAGCGTCTCCTTGTAAATGGTAGGCGTTAGGACCTCCCGGAAGCCAAGCATCGGGTACTGAGCACGAAGGAAGGAAGTGAGTTTCTGGAAGATATGGGTGCCATCTGGGAGGAAGAACGGGGTGCCTGGGCTGGAAATATCAGTGGTGAACAGCGAGCGAGCTGCTCCAATTGATCGGTGGTCGGTCTCATCATGCGTGAAGTTCGAATCAGGCTCCTTGGCCTTGCTTTCGTTAGTCTTCCCACGGTGGGAAGGCGGCTTTGGGAAATGTTTCGATGAAGATAGAGATAAAGAGCGTGCGCTACAACTCCGAAAGAATGAGTACGGTGCGAAGCTGTCAGCAGGGTTCCATAATAGTTGAGTCTTCTGCAGAGGTCTCAAATAGCTTGAAGACCTCATGGGAATAGCTTCACCGCAGAAGCTATCGGGGTAAGATATTCTAGGGACTACCTTACCTAAGGTAGGTACTAAAGTAAAATACCTAAGGTAGGCTGGCGTCATGTTAGCGCGTTCCCGCCAGAGGCGCCTGTCCAACACGTCACATTACAGCATAAACAGCACTCAGAAAACAAAGCTACCACATCTGCTTCGAACACCATGCGGCTCCTGTTTCATTGCCACTATCACATCCTCTGGCTTCTTTGCAAACCTCCATAGAGCTTGCTTGCTTGGTTTTGCTTTTGTCTTATACAGGTCCACACCCTTTTCGCCCGACTAGCCCAACAGCTACCTACACCGACAGGAAATGGTCAGAGAGCGGACCCCAGCTCGGTCGCGCCAAAAACCCCAGCTTAGTGAATCCTGGAGGGTCGTCGATAGCGATGGCGACGACGAGTACAGCCCCCAACCATTGACTACGACGTCTCGAACAACTGACGAGCGCCGGGAAACACCGCGTAGAAGGTCTTCTCGTGCGAACACCAGGCCCAGCGCTGAGCCGGAACTCATCATGCCATTCATACATGAAGGGAATGTCGGAGGCTCGTGGCTGGGAGAGGAGAAGCCGAGGGTGAGACAGACGTCGAATCAGGCAAGCAGAAAAGGCCAGAAATATGAACGACGTGATGTATACAAGCCGGTTCAGTCGGAAGACTCAACGCTTGCAGAGAAAATAGCGAAGGCATTGGAGAACATTATGAGCTTTTGTATCCCAATGTTGTCATGGACCTACGAGGTGCTAGCAAAGGCTTTACAAACTTGCAAAGCGCCAATCGCCTACGTTATCGCAGCCTGGCTCCTATTTGGCCTTATGGTTATTCTGCGGAACCTGCTTTCCAATTCATTATACTCTGCTCTATCGCCTATATGTCGGATCCCTGGCTCCTCGTTCCTAAATCTACCAATGTGTCAGTCTCCATTTGCCGTTGGGAATGGTGATGAGCCGCCACCTGTGCGATTCGATGAACTCATGACGGTACAAGACAAATTCGATGTGGTTCTTCAGGAGGCCGCTGGAGGTGTCTCACTACCGCTTGACATGAAGCGAGGCGAAACGTCCATCCGGGACCTGCGTCAGGTCGTCCGCTTCAGCCAATTGCACTCAAAGAATGAGCTTGTCCTTGAATTCGATGGCTTCATCGAAACCGCTCGCATTGCTTCCTATGACCTGCAAAAGTTTAATAGCCATGTTGGTCGGGGTGTTGATAACATTTTAGCCACAGCGCGCTGGACAACCCGAATCCTGAGCGGTATAGCAGAGCGAGACGCCTTACAGGGTGCTGCCTCTTGGTTCATCAACGAGAAAGTCCTTGCTCCTTTTCAACCCATCAAATTCACGGAAGATGCCCTTTTGGATCAGTACATCCAGCACACACGCGTGGTTGAGGACGAAATCAATCGTCTCATTTCCGAAGCACAAGCATTATACCTATTGCTTCAAAATCTCGAGGATCGGCTCGATGTCATTCACGGTATAGCTGTACGAGATAAGTTGTCCGCGCAAGGCAGTAAGGATGAGGTGTTATCACAGCTTTGGACAGTCCTTGGTGGCAATCGCAATAAACTCGGAAAGTTCGATTCTCAGCTGCGTCTGCTAGCGCAGGTAAACACCTATCGACAGAATGCCATAGCTCATGTGAGCGGCACGCTGGTCAGACTGCAGGGCATGGGTGCTGAATTAGAGGAACTACGGGAGAGAGTAGGGGGTGTGGAGTTGCTTGGCGGGAAAGGTGCGGTGCCATTGAGTGTGCATATCGAGAATATTGAGATGGGAGTGGAGCGCCTGGAGCGAGGAAGGAAAGGGGCCAAGGAGCTGGAGAATGAGGAGTTGAGGAAGTCTTTAGAGAGAGGCAAAGGGGCTGAACGCATGATCGAAGGGGTTTCATGAATAACGGCAATGAACCACGGAAGGGAGGGGCTTTATTAAGTTGACGAACGATACCAATTTGCGGCGACTGCATGTCTTTACAGCGACTGTTGGATAGATCAAAAATTGGTAGATAATCATGCCAATGACGACTTTCCACTGTCTTCCGAACATCGATGAGGAACCTAGTAATAGTCTTTACTATTATTCCAGTGATAGGTGCTAAATCGAAAAGCTGCCTGTCTATTCATCCACGCTCTCATACCCTCTCTACTCACTTCATCGTAACCAACTCCTCCGCACTAGTAGGGTGAATAGCAACACAAGCATCAAAATCTCTCTTCCTCGCACCCATCTTAACCGCCACCCCAAACCCCTGCATCATCTCACTAGACCCAGCGCCCAAAATATGCATCCCCACAATCTTCTCATCCGGCCCCTCACAAATGAGCTTATACTCCGTAGGCTGCAGCTTCTTCTCCTCTGCGGGGTGGAAATTGTAGAACATGGGCGTGAATTTCGTGTGGTAGATCCGTATATTTTCTTTCCCGAATTTGGACACGGCTGCGGGCTCCGTCATGCCAATAGTGCCGACTTCGGGATGGGAGAAGACGACCGTGGGAATATTGCTGTAATCTAGTTTAGCGGTGGCGAAGTGAGGTCCGCCAGATGGGTGGTGGGTGCCGAAGAGACGGTTGGAGAGGGCTCGACCTGCTGCTATGGCCACAGGCGTCAGCTCGGCCTGGCCGGTCACATCGCCCAAGGCGTAGACGCCATCGATGTTGGTGTTTTGATATTCGTCCACTACGATGTGGCCCTTGGGCCCTTGCTTGACCCCGATCTTTGCTGGGTCGAGCTTCTTGATTTCTGGAGCCCTGCCAATGGCCCATAGCAGCTCATTAAACTCTGACTCTTCGCCATCGTTACCGATGAGCTTCAGGAGTTTCTCCTCTCCTTTACCTTCCCTTAATCTCACGACCCCTTTGAAGCCCTTGTGGTTTTTATGAATGATCACACCAGCGTCTATGTAACGCTGTGTCAAGGTTTCTTGAACCATCGGGTCGAAATGCCTTAGGAAGGTATTGCCTCGAATATACATGTGTGTTTCTACGCCAATTGCGTTCATCACCCCTGCGAGTTCGACAGCAATATACCCCGCCCCAACAAAGGCCATTTTCTTGGGCAGCTCCTCAATTTCGAAGAAGCCATCGCTTGTGATACCGAGATCTGACCCAGGGATGCCCTGAGGGATAATAGGGTACCCTCCAGTTGCAATCAAGATATGGGGAGCACTGTACAAGGCATTCTCCCCACCCTGTATGGCGACTTCGATCTCTTGCTGGCTTTTGAACGTGGCCGTGCCCTTCACCAGGTCTATGTGCTCTCTGTTCCAGTTGCGCTCGTATGCCGCATTAAGGCCCTTTATGTTTTCATCTCGCTTCCTCTTGAATTCGGCGAAGCTGAATTTAATGTCCTTGGGAATTTCATAGCCGTAGTGTACGCCGTCTTTCAGCATCTCCGCAACTGAAGCGAAATTCCAGGTCTGTTTCTTGGGTACACATCTTCACAGAAGCAAATGTTGTCAGCACAGTTCATGCAGCTGAACCAATTGTTATTGCACTGACCCTACATTAACGCAAGTTCCTCCAGAACGGTTGTTCTCCACCAGCAAAGTCTTTGCTCCATACCAACCAGATGCTCGCCTAGCAGCTCCGGAGCCTCCGCTACCACCCCCAATGACAATGAAGTCATACTGCTTAGCAATTGGCGCCATGATCTGGTTCGTACTGGAGAAGTGCCGTGTGACGACTGCTAATCGGGGAGAAGCCAGTTTACCAAGGGAAGAAAGGGAGCAGCGCGACGGAGCGGATGTTAATATAAGCCGGGACATATAAAGCATCACCAACGGCGATGCAAGCTCATGACTGATCACATTTCTCAGACTTCTGCAGCCGTGTGCTAAAAAAGCAGCGAATAATCCTCGGCTGATTTGATAATCAACAAGGTAGCTATCGATAATATTATACCTATATTAGCATAGTTTCGAACACAACCCCTGCGGGCTGCCGTGGCCTGCTTTCGCTTCCTGCAAGGCGATGACTAAGATAAAAACGCCAAGAATATCTTCGCGCCATGATTATGCTATCTTCAACATCCAATCCTCGACCGCGCCATTGTAAGGGACGAAGGGAGGGCGGGAGGAAGGCATCTCAAGCCGTCGACGCTCCGAAAGGCGTTACAGGTCAAGATGGAGCTTATTACCCTGTCGGTATTTGATGCAGCTTGCTATTACGGAAATGTATGCTGCCTTTACTCATTGGTCCTGCTGTCAAACTACGCCTTAGAAGCTGGACAGTTGGCCTATCTGATAAATCTTGAAACCGATCAATGCGATGTTTCCTAATCTTGATGCCTCATCAGTCCTTTAAGTCTTTTATGCTGCATTCATACTATGCGTGCACTGTTTTCTTAGAGGGCCCACCCAGTTTTGCACTGCAACTCTCCAGTGTCTTAAACATGGATTCGTTAATCATAGCTACCATTTGGAATACTTGCATGCAGGTATGTTTTTCTTGGATCGATCAGCTACCAATGTGTCTCATGCGATGATATATAGTAGTCTATATGAGCGTCTGACTTTCTTCATTTCCATCTGCAAATTCATGCACTCAATCGAACAATCATTTCGAAACATCTGCAATTGGTCAGCCTTGACGATGGAAAGCTCTCATGTTGCCTCCCCTATTTCTCCTACAATGGATGACACGGATTTAAAGGGAATGACAGTCATGAATGCGCCAGCTGGCCATATGATGGCTGCGAATGACCCTGACAATCCACAGAACTGGCCTGTTCAAAGGAAGGTTTACGCCTCGGCTGTTGCCTTCGCCTTTGCTTGGGTAGTGTAAGCGTTGCTCTCTACTTCGTCCTCACCCGTCTCTTTTGAACAGCGTCTAATCACTCTTATAGAGCATTCGGTGCAACGGCTTATACTCCCGGCATCTCTGGCGTTGTGATGCATCTCAACGTCAAGATGCAAGTTGCAATCCTGGGGCTTTCGTTGTATCTTTTGGGTATTGCCTTCGCGCCAATCGTCACGCCTCATCTCAGTGAGAGATTTGGCCGTCAGATCGTGTACCTTGTTACCTTGCCGATCTTCTGTCTCTTCGTTGTTGGCGGCTGCTTCTCACACTCATTCGCGGCTCTCGCTGTATGCCGCTTCTTTGCGGGCTTCTTCGGAGGTCCATCGCTAGTGTAAGCGCTCTCTATACCTTGCTTCGCTCCATGCAGAAGGCTGAATGTAACAACTAGCCTGATTGAAGGAACATTCGCCGACGTTTGGTCAGCTCGGATCACTGTCGCGTATTACTCTGTTTTAGCGGCATCATCCTTCACAGGAGCAGCGTCTGGTAAGGCTTTCAAATCTTGATCCTTATCTGTGTTGACTTTACTAGGGCCGCTCATCGGTGGCTTCATCTTTGCGTATGGTGGATGGCGATGGACCCAATGGATTGTCCTCATCCTTGCCCTGCCAATCTACTTGTTTGGCATCGCGATGCCCGACACTTATCCTAGGGAAATACAAAGGCGCCGAGCCAAACGCACCGGTCAACCTCTGAAACTCTTGCCAGCACAAAGCGGAGTTACCCTAGCGGACATGTTTGCAGTGACCTTCTTATCCCCCTTTAAGATGCTGTTCACCGAGCCAATCGTGATCGCCCTAACTCTCTACGTTGGCTTCATCTTCGGCGTCACCTTCCAGTGGTTCATTGCCATCCCTGCCGTTTTAGAGATTACTTACAACTTCTCCGTGCAACAAGTTGGCATTGCTTTTTCAGGAGCCATACTTGGATCTGCCCTCTCTACAGCCATGTCAATTGCCATTGATTACAGCGTCCCTCACTGGTGCACAAGAAAGCACGATGGTACTGTGCCCGAGGAGTACAGAATGCTGCCTGCCATGATTGGTGGGCTTCTAGTCACCACCTCACTTTTCTGGATTGCATGGACTTCGAAGCCGGATGTGCACTACCTCAGCCCTATCTTTGGCACAGTCATGTATATCTGGGGAGCGATGTCGGTTATTGTGAGTTGAAATCCACCCAGGTGGTAAGCTATGCTAATCTTACCTAAGATCTCCGCTATCTCCTATCTCTTTGACGCTTATCCACCACGAGCTACACTGTCAGCACTTACTGCAGCAGCCTCATTCAGATTGATCATCGCAGCGCTCATCCCACTTTTCATAGTACCAAGTGAGTATAGTCTTCGGGAGGTCCTATCTGCTCCGCCATTGATAACATTAATCACAGTGATTGAAAACTTGACTGGTGCCTGGGCTGTATCGACCTTCGGCTTCATATCAGCCGCGTTCGCGCCAATTCCTTGGATATTATATATGTTCGGAGCTAGGCTCCGGGCTAACAGCAAGTACAATCCCGCGATGCCGACGAATATGATGAAGGGTCATTTGGGCCGTGACGAGGAGATGCAGATGCAGGAAATGCAAATGCAAGGCATGCAAGACGGGGTATTGATCAGCGTCGGAGTGGTTATTGACGGCTCTCGCGGAGTCCAACCCCCCTGCCTGTAGACTTCGCTCTTTGGAACAACATTGTTATTGATATGAGTGTTAGACTCAATGATTGCAATACGCGTGATCAATGGGAAGTGGGTAGTCATGCATTGTGCGGCTATGGAAGGAGATCGCTCATTTGGGATAGTGCTCTCGGGGCCTTCGGAGAGCTGACTGTTATGTAATTAATATTGAAAGTAGGATGATTGAAGATACAGTCAGGCTACACTGCTACTCGGCTTTCAAAGTAATGATGGAAGAGAGCTCAGCTTGGCTCTTCACCGGTCAAGCAGCCTCTCCAGCGACTCGTCTCCCAACACGCCTTGCATAAGTGCAGCAACTTTTTATTGGTGAGAGCCTGAGCAGTGGCCAAATATCATCATGAACGCGTCACAATGCTCACGATGTGGGTCTGTGGTACTGTAGAATGGTGCGGCGCAGAGGCACAAGGCAGCTGATTTTGAGGAGGTGGAGGAGAAGGGGGGGATGG
>NAPT01000707.1:0-14858 GCA_002927785.1 Cladonia uncialis
CCTCTTCTCCCCCCGCCATTTCTCCCCCCAAACGCACCAACACCCCACCATCAACATAATCACCAAACAAATAGGTATGATCGTAGCAGTGGCGATTTTACAGCTGTGGTCGCAAGAAGTGGCTTGGGTATTGGTGCGAAGACTGCCTTGGCCGTGGTAGGTGAAGATGTGGGTTCCATTGTTGGTGGATTGGGGGGCAGGGTGAGTGGCACTGTGGGGGGTGGTGGAGAGTGTGGTAGGAAGAAGGGTTGTAGTGGTTGAGAGGAGAGAGGTGGGGAGGTGGGAGGAAGTTGCGACTGGGACTGCGATCGCGGGGGCGTACATCTGGGGGATGCTTAGTCGGGGAGGCAATAGGAAGGAGGGTGGTCTGTGGATTTGATTGGGTGCTTACTATTGAAGGTCGAGACGGAAGCTTTGGAATGAGAAGAAAGGTTCAGGTATCTCAATGTTGTAGATGCTGCAATTGTGTGCAGCGATGTCGAAATATTATACCAATGCTTTATCAACGCACGAGCTCAAAAACAAGATCCTTTCCGCGCAAGAATTGTGTTCACGAAGTCGTGACTTCCCCATCTAGATATACCTCCCATCTGTCCTGCGCCCTGATTCCCATATCCATCACATTCGCCATAGCTGAACCCGAAACACGCGAGCACGAGGCTGAGGAACAACACTACCAAGCATACCAAGCATAAACGGCATCTCATAGGCTCAAAGCGCGCGAAGGATTTAGAAGGATCGCGGGCCGTAGCCTCAGCGCCAAATCGAAACAAACTTGTAATTCCATCGCGCGAGTTACAGACACGACATTTGCGCCAAAATGGCGGCACGGTAGGTTCCTTTGTATTTTTGGTTGGTGGGGAGTCGCGAGTCGTCAGTTTGATTGGTGCTTCTTTCGTGGTGGCGTGGCGCGGCATGGCAGGGCGGAGTCCTGCAGGAATGGAGGCTGAGGCTGAGATGCTGCAGCTTCACTGGAATTGGTACCACACTAAGAGCATAGGGTGGGATTCGAAGTAATTTAGGACGTGTGAGGTTTTTCAAAACCTCTTATGCAAGGTTCATAGTATGAGCTACGACTTCAGAGCTGGGATCTCGAACGACATTGGTTTGAACACTAACTTGCACACGCTTTGGGAGCCAAAATCCTCCAGGTGCTTCACAACAAGGTTTGTCGACTTCTTAAATAGTTATCTTGAATGCAATAGATGGCGGTGTAGTACACAGTTTAACGTAGTCGTACATGGAACAGAAACCAAGAATTTTGTCGTTAAAAACAGCCGTTAGTGTGAAGAGCCGCCAACCATGACCCCTATAGACTCAACCTGTCAGTTGTTGCAGCCAAAGTGAGAGTCATAAGCGGACACATATGGTGATGTGAAAGGCAGCTTACCAAATATAGAGAAGAAACTCCAAACCGTAGTAAGATGAATCAGATTTGGTGGACAATACCTAATTCGATTCTGTTAGCCTGTGCCAATTTGTGCTAGTAATAGTACTAACCGATCTCCAGCAAGCCCAATGAATCCCACCCAAAAGAGCCACTGCCCAACCAATGGCAAAATCATGGTTATGGTAAACCCGATGCCAAATAAAATGATGTCTGTTTCGCCTTCCTTCTTGCTTGAGCACGTAGTATAACATAAGAGAACGAGCCAGACAATGAACGCGAAAGCTATGGTAATTAGCCAAAGTAGAACCCCCGCATACATGATCCTCGCGTCATGCGCGCCTGGGATGTCGACGAGACGTCCCTCCTTGAGATATCCAGATATCACGGCCCAATGGGCCGTTCTGCCAATGTAAAAAGAGGCCATGGTCTGCAGGATGCCTTCAGCAATGGTGCAGCTCGCTCCCAATGAAGTGTAATATGAATTCTCGGCCCCGACGGCGGCCAGTAGAGCCCCAGTCCAAGCCAAGCGAGGACGGGCACACCAGAGGAGAACAAGGTGGCTGACAGAGATGTTTTCGAAGCCCGGTGTAGCTTTTATGAGTCCAGCGTTTATGGCATTGCCTGCAATAGACAGGGCGGCCGAGGCAGCCCCACTCAGCAACCACCAGCTCGTCGATGATTCCTTGGAGCCGAACATCCTGCAAGTAAGAAATTTTATTACTGAGCGATGACCGAGGATTAGTGACGCAATAAGAGTTACTCCATTTACGATTGCGAAAGAACCCAGCTGAGCCCTTGTTGTGGGACATTTATAAGTGGGACGAGCGCTTGAAACATCAGTGGAATTGTACGCCACTGTCCACTGCCAGGCAAACAGATTATTGTGTCCAGAGATTTCGAGGTCGTCGTAATCCTCCCATATGGTCTTGTATTCATCTACCGACATGTTGAGAGGAGGTTGGAACAAAGTGGGCGAGGAGTGTGGCGTATTAGATGAGTTCTTGCAAGTCTCCTGAGTTGCTAAGTTAGGGCCAAAGCAGTATCTATCAAGTCTCCAACGAACAAATAGCGAAGCATCTGGACCATGTCGGCATAAAGAAGGACACGAGTTCTGAGCCACGGCGAGGCAGAAGCAGCCTTGAGAGTTAGCTTCAAAACCACAGGCGGCAATCGACGAATTTAATGCCTCGCAGGGAATGGTATCCTGGCTGTACACACAGGAGGGCGCTCCTGTAGATTTCCAGTAATCATCATATTTCTGAGAAATATTATCGGCAATCGGTCCAAAGTAATTGCTGAACAGCAAATCGGTTTGGCAATTCTGGAGTAAGGTCGGATTCGCGGATAGCTGGGAGGACTGAGCATGAATCGCGGGTATGGTCAAGATGAGTGGCGGAAGGCAAATGGACGGCTTCATTATATTTTTGAGATGAGATTTATATGCAACAGAAAATAGCGGCTCTGCAATCAATGAAAAGGAGAAGAGGTAATGAGAAACAATTAATCCGCACAGACAATGCTGAATCTCTGAGGGGGGGTTTGCTGGTATACATTTGAAAGTTCCACCTACAGCCTTGCGTGTAGTGACACAATGGTTTAGCCAACGCTGACCGGTGGACATTAAACAAAGTGCCGAATAGAACCTTTGATGGTGGTGGCTGAAGCATTTATGGCCGTTGTGGTTGGATAAGCGCGTCTTTTATCCGTCACATTCCGTAAATGCTGGAATGGTCAGGTGTAGCGGAAAATCTGGGTGGGAGTCCTCCTCAGTTGGAGTTGAATGTAGACGAGAGCAGTACTGTAAAAGTGGTAGGTTAAGCAGCTACACGCGGATTGTAGAAATGCCCTACCACCAATAAATACGCCTGGTGTATCAAAGAAGCAACAGTAACCCAGGAACGAATGATTTCAAGAGGCTGAGCTTGCTGAACATCATCTGTAGGCGCTAAGGGGGGAACATTATCGCAGAAGATGCACTCGCGAGTCATAGCTGAAGCAGCATCAAAGGTTCTGTGGTCGGTGTGGCTTTACGTCTCATCAGGCGGATAGCATTACCACCGGAGCCCGACGAGCGACTTGAAGACCGACAGATTCCATATCCGTATCCGTACGCCATGCATTCCGAGTCGGCCCAAGGACGAGGACTCATTGGTGTGGACATTATGTGCAAAAGGCGAGCCGGCGAGGTGGTTTGCTGGTTCGACGCGTGGCTCGGCAGTGCAGCTCACTAGTCAACCCAAGGCTACCTTAGGCCCCGGCAATGGATGGCAACAGCGCCCAGGGACTTCCACCTGTGGCTGAGGCAGTCCCAGCCAGAGGGTTCAGGGGGAGAATTGCAGCTCTCCCATCTATATTTAAGTCTACTGGAAAGCTGATTACTAACTCCTGTTATTTGGGTATCAGTTCCTACACTTCTTTAATCAGCTAACCTGGTTTCCTTCTTAGGACACCAATAACAATCCCTTTCATACCTCCTCTCCCTCATCATCCCACCCACCTTTCTCAAGTAAATATTCCCTAACCTTCTCCCTCGCCTCGGTTAGATCCCGCCCTAGCGCGTCCTCCCACTGGCCCTCTATTACCCCTACCTTTTCCTTCAGATCCTCTGTCAGCTTCATTTCTCCTCTCATTTGCTCCTCTCCTGCAGGCCAAGAAGCATCCCTTACATGCGCATCAACTCTGCACCTTACAATTAAAGTATGCGAACGGATCTCATGAAGTAAGCACAGTAGGTTGATTTGCGATTCGATGAATTGGTATGTACTCTTCTCTGCGTGACCTAGAAGCGAGTAAAGATATTGCATAGGGTGTTCGTAGTAGTTTGGATTTTCATCGTATTCGCTAGGAGGGATTTGTATTTCGAACCCTTCTAAATGGCTAGGGATCTTATGGAGAATCTCCAGCAATGAAGGGGCAATATCCCAGAATGCCGAGAGCTGGACCTCGACGCCTCGGGTAACATTGCTCTCGATGACGGTGAGAAAAGCTTGAGCTCGGGAATAGGCCGCTCGTTCAAAGGCTATCCGGCGTTCCTGTGCGTCTTTTGCGAAGAAAGATTCTGCTTCTGCGCGCTTACCATCATTCTGCGATTGTTCGTAGGGCAAGAGGACAATGGCTTTGTATTTATCGTTGCGTTCGCTGAGCAGGTTATAGATCCGATGGTGGAGGGTCTCACGTGCTTCAAAGAGCCATTTTAGTTGAGTAAGCTTTTCTAGAAGTTCAGGTTGCTCATCGCCTTCTTCTTGGGGCAGGTTAGGGCTGCGTGATTGGGCATCGGAGAATAATTGGCCGCTCAACATTTCAAGCGAAGAATTCGCTAGGTTGATGCGCTCAGTGCAAATAGAGTGCAGTGGTGTAAGGACTGAGCTTTGAAAGAGGTCGAAGTCAGTCTGTAGGACATCTTTTTCGGATTGCATAATTTTCGCCTCAACATCTCTTTCAGCTTGCTCGAATTCCGCTTGCGAAATCTCTCCATGTTCGAGTCGAAAGTCGACATCCTGACTGTGTATTGATCGTTGATGCTTACACCATGAGTCTGCTCGTTGTCTTTTACTGAGCATTTGGGAGCTGTAAGATTCTCTGATGGCTTCTGCTTCTTCCTTCTCATTAAGGCATCGCACAACGGCTCGCATATCAGCCAAATCAGGGTGGCTGTTATTGACCGCTGGGTGGTGTCTAGGGTAAGGTGGTGGGAGTGTCACGAGCCGAGAAATGTCCAGCCTTCTCGGATCTGGGGTGAATGGGGCCGATAAAGGTGTTGGCGGGAGGTGTGGAGTTGTCGAAGATCCCTCTTCAGGCCAGCCAACTTTCTCCGGAGGATACTCGTCAGAACTATACGGTGGCGCTTGATTTGTGCCCTGCGTTTGCCAGCGGCCGTCTCTCATCAAACTTGACTGTACATTCTCATGTACAGCAGGCGAATTGCGTGTTTCAAGAGGCACCCCCATGTACTTCGACTCTCTTTTTGATCTTTCTAGTACATTGAAGGCATCAACAGACGCAGCCTCTCCGGAACGAGATTGGTCTTCCCACCAGCGGCTAGGTGCTCTGCCCCGTGAATCCATTTCATCTTGGCCCGTTACAATGCTCATGCTGGCGATTGGCGAAAGACTGGGTACGTAGTCTTTCAACCAGGCACTTTCCGGCCTATGCTGAACGCTGCTGTTCGTCGTGGCGCTGCTAGGAGACTCATGCTTCCGGCTGACAGGGGAAGATCCACCCTGCGAGGATGAGTCAATCAAAGCACTTGATGCAATGCTCGTCCTCTTAGATGTTCCAGCCCTGGAGAGATTTTGCAAACTTTCATGGAAGCTTTCGTCCGTAGTATGATGGCCAAAAAGACCTTGAGTTAAATCGTCAATATCAATACCTTCCTCCTCAAACACCGAGGCATACTGTTCCCTTCTTATTCTTGACTCGGCATTGATATATTGAACAAACAGATCGAGTCTTTCTGAATCGTTGGCGGCGGCCGCTTCGCGTTCGGCAAAGACTCGATGGCGCTCAATGGCGCGCCCAGCAAAAGCTCTCGGTGTTTCTGGACCAATCAGATCCGCTACTGGCTCTTGCGCAGGCTTTGTTAGCGGTGTTAATGGTACTTGTATTGACTCGTCAGAGTTGGGCATGTGCAAAATATGGGATATTGGACGTTGATCAAGCGCAGGCGGCACAATCAGAGACAATCTTTTAGGGGAATCTTTCATTCCATGCAAGACCGGCATTGGAACTGCCTTCGGCGATTGAAGGGCTGACGCAAAGGGAGCCACTGCGTCATTCGAGACGGAATCTCTAGAAGGAGAGAATGGGTGGGCAGATATGGAAGCGGAAAAGCGATGCGACCGGCTTGATTCTGGCTGAGGCGACGTGTGTGAAGCCGCAAAAGATACAGATTTGCCAGAAAGGCTTCTGAATTCTCCACTGTTCAGAGCGCCATCCAAGCTTTGCATGCTCCTGGCGCTCTTTGGAGTAGACTTGTGGAGCATCCTTTGCCTCTGTTCCTTTGACTGAGGAGCTGGGAGTACCAGGTCCACAGGCCTCACGGTATCTGCGTCGTCTGCCCATGGAGCTGCACTTTCTGGAGGGATGGCAGAGTCATCAATGGCTCGACCCTTGCCATTTCGGCTTTCACTACGCCGCTCCCGAATACCTTTGGCACTGCGATTTCGAACAGCAGGTTGGCGGAACAATCCGCCAGTGGAAGAGTCCCTACGCATGTGCGCAGGACTAGCCCCTGTCGTAGTTTGTGGATAGTCGGCTTCAGCTCGCTTCCTGTATAAGATGCTTCCGGTGTCAATATGCAAGGGTGATGGACCCTTGTTACGTGGACTCAAAGGACCGTGGGCGTTCGACGCATCTTCCTCCGTCCAGTCCGCTGGAGTGGGCGGAACAGTGTCGAGTGTTGTGCCGGTGCCTGGTGGACGCCTGGCACGTAGGTGAAGGGTAGGAGCTGAACGATTTGAAGGACTCTCGGAGGTGCGATTTAGACTTTGAGAACGAGCAGATGATGGTGGGGGACCAGGGGGCGGTGGCGGCAGTGGCATACCAGGCGCCCAAGTAGTCGGACTTGGTGAATGGCTAGCCGAACGTGACATGCCACCAGCGAGGCCCAAAGCACCAGTGGATGCCGCTCTCCGCGCAGCAGGCGCACGCATTGAGGGACCGCTGTTTGCAGCTTCTGGTGACTGAGTGAGAAGCTGAGCTGTGGTGTCTTGGAGGACATCAATTGCATTAGTAGGGGACGCTGTGTTCGGACTCTTGCCTCTGGATGTCAGTGTAGAGAGTAAACGATCCGCATGATTCTTAGATGCAGAACGTATCCGTTGACCAGAAACTTGCGGAGGAGGTGGAGGAAAGACTTGGCCCGCGGAAGCGTTTGGAGAATCACTAGGAGTTGCTTGGTGGCGGAGTAGGGGCGAAGGCCCTTGGGGATATCGGGACACAAAGTCAGGGGACAGAGTCGTAGCGGCGCTGACCGGCGTCCCATAGTTGGATTCGGTACTCGGGGATGTAGTATCAGCAGGCGAGACTATATCAGCGGGACGCTGGTCTGAATCCTGGGATTCTCCATCTCGACGTGGGGAGTAGGGCGGAGGTGGCGAAGCAACGGGCTCTGTAAAATCTCCATTAGTTATTTCCCTCGCGTTGGATGGTTCGCCATACCCTCAGGTCCAACAAGACGCGGAGCCAAGGCCGGCGCTCTTGAGGAATGACTGGTGTTGGACCTGGTAGTGGAGGAGGGAGTGTCATTGCTCAGAGGGCCCCATTGCTGAGGATTGTAGGTCGCGCTCAAGCCAGGATGTGACCGAAAGGCCAGAGGCGACGTCCCCCTCATTGCACTTCCTGGAGATGCAGGATTGGGGGACTGTGGATAGGCTGACGCAGAGAACGGACTACTCAGGCTCGTTGTAGATATGGGTGTTTGAGAGACACCACCGATGCCGAGGCCAGCGTTGCGTGCGTTTCCCAGACTGGTTGTGAGGAGGTTTGGAGGTTGGACAGCATGCTGGCGGCGGCGTGGTGATGCTGGTATTGCTGCCGGTCTTGAGGCGACGTTGTAGTTATATGGAGTGGTCATGAGGGGCGCGAGTAACAGAGGCCTACCTGGAGGCCTCTGGAGGTATTGGCTATTGCATTGTCACTCTGCAGACGGGATGAAACGAAGGTGTGATCATCATGAAGAAGAGAAGATCAACCAACATCAGCAGAAAAGGACTGGTGCAGGATATTTCTAAGCGCATGTGCACAGAGCCATGCAAGGCTTGTGGTCGATTGAAGAAGCGCGAGCTTCGAATGGTCCATTCTCCAGGTGCAATTGGCTGTACAGGTCTGGATCACATCCTACTGCAGGAGGTTGATCTATTCTTTGCATCAAGGAGGGTTGACTAAATACATTTAGTGGGAGGGTCTGATACTGAAGGAGTTTAGAGAGCGAAGACGGGCTGACATGGCGGATTGAGGCTGGCGAATAGGAGCCAACATCACAGCGGCCGGGCGCTTAGAGGAAGGCCTTCTCGGCCCCATCCTTGAGTGCATGCTGCTACTGCATCCAACCATCACCACCACCACACCACCACACCACCACCTTCTGCCTCAATCGCCAGAGGTAGAATTATTGTGCAGCCGTAGATGGCTTGGTGATGTGTAGCATTCAACAAAAATGGTTATGTCATGGTGGTGTCTGAACAGAATTAATAATCATCATCACGGTCAAAAGGGTGTGTATTCAGTGCATGTTCATTGAATGAGATCTATCTTTAGTAACAGCTACTTGGCATATCTATTGATACAGATGATCGCATGATCGAGCCTTTGTCATCTTCCATGACCAACAAATATGAGCCTGAGCCTGCGCCAAGCCGTAAAGAATGCCAGCTCTGCGACAAACTTCTATGATACATGACCCTATGCCCAAAGCCGAAACAATATGGATTCCGCATTAATATACCTTTGAAGGCCACGTCCAGGCGGTGTGGCAGCGCAGCTGCCAGTGACATACCATAGGCCGCGTATGAATGGAAAAGATTTTGGTGGAGTAAGTGATGAGAGTAAAGGGGACTGGTGGAAAGTAGACCAGCGTAGTGGAATTCGTCGAACAGAGAGGGGAAAGATCAAAGAATAGCGCTCTATGCTTTGGCTTCCTCACCTCCGTCGGTACCGTTCGGTTGCTGCTCTGCTGAAGCCTCATCTTGAGAGGTCGACTGGCCCTTAACGTAGTCGTTGAACACGGCAAGTGCCTCGTCGACTTTCTCGCGCAATTTCTCGTTGTCGTCGATCCTGGTCTAGTTAGCACCATCGATCATCTACAATTAGACCCTGTTGACTCACAATGACATCAACTCCTGATTGTCCATCTCTAAGAGCATACCGGTAATCTTGCCTGCCAGCTCGGGCTGCAACACTTGGATCTTGGGGTAGATAGCTTCGCCAAGCAGTTGCTTCTGCTGATTAGGGGGAGCTGCTGCAAGAGCCTCTAGCTGTGCTGACGCGCCGCTAGCTCCTACAGTAGGTGGACCACCAGCGCCCAACCCACCAACACGGCCTTGATTTTGACCGAAAGTAGGTCCGGGTGGCATACCCATATTCATTCCCATACCGCCCCGACCAGGCTGGTTGGGGAATTGTTGAGGACGGCCATCTCTACCACGCATACCTTGGAGGCCCATCATCTGTTGTGGCATTCCTTGCATGCCTTGCATTCCCTGCACCTGACCACGGCCACCTTGCCCACCACGACCCAAGGTAGCTTGTACTTGAGCTAAGGCCTGTGGATATGCCATACCAGCAGGGAACCCACCAGGACCACCTTGAGGCATTGCACCGAACGGCATCTGTCCAGGCATACTGAATGTACTGGGGGGCATCTGCTGTCCACGACCACCTTGTTGAGGCTGCATCCCAGGGAATTGGCCAGCTCGCCCTCCCTGCATGGCAGGAAGCATCATACCCTGTTGAGGTGAGAATGGCAAGCCACCACGTCCTGCCGCATTAGGTGCAACCATTCCGGGCTGCTGGCCTGGTCCGTAGAACATCGCCGGCTGCATGAAAGGTTGTTGAGGCATCCCTGCTGCCGCGGCAGCTTGCTGCATGCGAAGAGCATTTCGTGCTTGGATGCTCTGTTCTAGTTGTGTCTTTCGGACATCCTTTCGCATCGCTACAGCAACGTACAATGGCTTGCCATTTACCATCTTCTGATGGTACTCGCTCACAGCTTTGGTTGCTTCGTCAGCATTACTGAAGCAGACGAATCCAAAGCCCTTGCTCTTGCCCAGTGGTCGCTTAGACTTGTTTTCTTTCTTCGCAGCCTCATCCTTAGCTTCGTCCTTTTTCTCGCCGTCTTCCTCACTGCTCTCCTTGTCCGACTCCTTCTTGTTTTCCTTGTCTTTCTCGCTGCCTGGAGAGTCGGTTCTCTCTGGACCAGCGTCGCGCATCACCTTAGCAGAGGTGACCGTGCCGGCACCAGCAAAAATCTCGCGAAGCTTCTCATCGTCAATATCGTCATCCAAATTCTTAACGTAAAGATTGACGCCCTGGTATTTAGATGCTTTCTCCTGACGAGCTGCCTCATGCTGCTTGCGGAGCTCTTCCTCTCGCTCAGACTTCTTCTGCGCACGGCCGACGTAAAGAGCTTGACCTTTGAAATCTTTGTTGTTTAGCTCGTCCACAGCAGTAGCGGCATTTTCGTGGTTGACGTAGTTCACAAAGCCAAACCCTCGGCTCTTGCCTGTCTCGGGATCTCTAGCGATCGAAGCTGAAGTCACGTCTCCGTAGTTCTCGAAAAGTGTGCGGAATTCCGCATCTGTCACCTCAGGCTCGATGTTCTTGACATAGATGTTTGTAAAATTCGCCTTCATCTCGTCAAACTTGCTGTCGCGGTCCTTCCTTGGAATATGATGGCCAACGAACACCTTCTTCTCGTTCAGTAACATTCCATTTACAGACTTGATGGCGTTCGAGGCACCCTCTGCCGTCTCATAATGGACAAATCCGTACCCCTTGGAGTTACCAAACTCATCTTGAGCGACCTTGCAACTGAGGATGTTGCCAAAAGAAGCAAATGTGTCATGCAAAGCTTTGTTGTCAATAGCAGTATCCAAATTCTTAATGAAGACATTGCCTTGACCGGTCTTACGCAGGGCAGGGTCGCGCTGAGACCACATGATACGGCAGGGACGGCCTTTGATGACTGTGTAGTTCAACTCTTCCATAGCTCTCTCTCCATCTGCGGTGTTGTTGTAATTGACGTAGGCATATCCAAGAGAGCGACGAGTGACTGCGTCACGGCAGACACGGATTGAGGCAACTTGGCCGATGGAGGAAAAAAGCTCGAAGAGCATAGCCTCCGTCACGGCTGGATCGAGCTCGCCCACGTACAACGAAGCAGAGTGAGGCTGGTTGGTTCCGCCAGGAGCTGCGGAGCTCGGAGTCTGTAGAGCATCGGGATCATTTGGAGACTGGGTACCACCAATAGAAGTATCGATACCGTTCGGTACACCGCCATTCACAGCCGCGGGAGCCTTATCGTCAATAGAGAGCTTCTCAAGCGAAGGGGGTGTTGAGCTAGTAGCTTCTGCGGTAGACATGATGATGACCTGTATCGCAAGGGACAAAGTCAGTGGCTTATTCAAGTCAAGACACAAATGGGTTGAGGGTGCCCATGGCGACCTAAAAGTGAAGGAAGTGGGAGATGCAGCTCAGCGGAGAACGTACAGGAGGGTCGGCAGGTGAACAAGGTAGGAGACGGTAATAGTGAGGAGCTCAAAGACACTAATATACGAGTAACGTTAGCCTTGGACAGAGCGAGAAGCTCAGGCGGTTGATGATCAAAGTTCTCAGATTTGGAAGATATTCCAATGCTCGCGCTCCGTGGTCAAATGACACTCACAGTATCACAGCTTCAGCAGCTGAATGGTTTTCCAGTAATTTTCAAGTTTTTTTCAGTTGTCACGATGGTTTTCTAGTAGGGGAGTGTGCTGAAATACGTAACAGAGACAGTGTGCTTCCCGGCGAGGTGGATTGTTGTAGTGTGAAGGGCGTTTGATCCTTAAAAAAAAGAGATAATTCTCTAGCGTGATCCGCCTAGTGTGGAGTCACTACCGAAGATGGCCCGCGACTGGTTCCTCCTGTGTGTACCTGACCTGCTGTTACCTTACTGTTCCTGGACTTCGACCAAAGTGAGCAGCTAATAATTCAGGGAAGGAGGACCACGATTTGCAGGAATCAATCCTTTCAAGCTTTGGACCCTTTGTTCGGGTGCCTGCCCTTCCTGTATCAGGACGCTACTTTAAGCCTTGGCATTTGAAAGTGACTTCTAATTGGTATCATTAAGCAAAAGGGCTCCCAGAGATGTCATATAAAACTGGGATCCGTAGCAAGCATAGTGGGCACGCTCCGTCTAGAAAATTGTCTGGAGTGGGCGTGTTGTGAGGCTACACTCGTTCATTGGCAACTCCCCCAGAGGCAAGAAGAGAAGGCATGGTCAGTCAAAGCTCGAAGAATCAGATAGTCGAGATACCAGAAAACCCATCGGACATCCAACTATTTCGATCAGAATGCTCCTCTAAATTGATCTAATATACCCCTTCCTAGCGTTCTCCTTCTCGCCTCCCCTTCCCTCCTCCCGTCAACCCCACTCCCACTCCCCTCCCCTTCTAACCTCCTCCTCAACCCCTCAAAACCCGCTCCCATCTCCGCCTTCTTCTCCCCAACAACCCATCCAGGCACCCTCAGCCTACTCCAGACTGCAGGACCCCATTCACCCCTCCATGCAACGCCAACCAGCCATCCCACACCCGCCGCTAATGCTGAGCCTGGAAATGAAGAAAGCGCCAGTTGCCCGGCTAGGAGGTAGACGAGAGATTTATCGCTGAAAACTAATCCCAGAGATTGTCTAGCGTTGGAGGACGAGGATGTTGGGGATATATCAGAGGTAGCGATACGATACTTGTAGACTGTAGGAATGGCAGCGTGGTACTGAGCCAGGACGGCAAAAATGAGGGGCGTAGGACCAGCGGGAAGGTGGTTTATTACGTTGAAGGAGAGGGGGCGAAGGATGGTGGTCAAAATTGGCGGGAGGAGAAGAGTGGGAGGGAGAATGCTGATCAAGAATGACTGGTAACATTATTAATTAAGGTAAGGGTATCGGCAGGACAAAGGAGACTTACGGCGAACTTACGAGAGCCCCATAAACGCTCAATGATGCGGAGGTGGTAGATACTCATAGCTGCAAAGAGCAGCTCAGTAGAGTTTGTGTAGCAGAGCTGTAGCAAGGTTGTGTTAGTACATGCGCTCTATAAAGGCATCTGTGAGACAAAGAAGTAGAATGTTCGACAATACCTGCCAGGTCAGCAGCCTCCAGAGCTGCTTGTACCGCCATAAGTGCGGAACTACTTGTATATAGAACAGGTATTTGGTGTCTGTAATACTGACGACGATCGACGAAGCGATTATGCCGAAGAAGAGGGATTGCGAAACACTTGCGGAGGTGAAGCCGGAGGCAAGCATAGCTCTTGCTTACTTGGCGAGGAATATATTATATAGTGGGCTGCTCGTGGAGGGGGAGCTTTGGACGCGGTAAGGACTGAACTGTACGAGCTGGATACTGCATGCTTGGCCACCTTGGGCGATTGATGTCCAGCATGCAAGTTGAAGATATGGTGTCCATTGCGGAGAGTCCGAGAAAGCGGAGCTAGCCTTGGCACAGCCGTCATATTTTCACAATTTTACTCTTGATTGATAAGATATCTATAAATACGGTATGCCATTAATAGCAAAGCCCAAGATCTGTACACTGTAATGGCAATTCACCTAATACCACGGCCACATACAACCACATAGAAACAGATATGGTAGCTGTGTAAGATATAGAGCTCCCATGTCATTATTCCAGAGCATTTTCACATTACAAGATTTCGTTAAGAATTGATGTTATCATTACTGTAATATTTCAGTAGTGTACATAACTCATGCATAAATTATGCATACAAGGACCAACCTCTGCCAAGTGACGTCCAAGCACCTTGACGCTAACAGTGAATGTTGACTAGGTACCGTACCTATCGACGGCATGCCTAGGTGTAAGGTGTGGTGGAACACTTGACCTCCCTACAGACCTCGCAGACCATGTTTCCCACCACAAGTCACTCTAACAACCACCGACCCCGTACCGTTCCTCCTCCTTCACCAAAATCCAGTAATGCATGACACCCTCCTCCGCAAGGCGACCAAAATCCTTCTACACCGGCGCAAGCTACCCTCTACTTCAATAATGGCACAAGAAGCCCCTTGTACTTCGCCGAACCCGCAATGGCAATCCCTCTTCTTCAACATTCTCCTCCCGGAGCTGCGCATACTCATCTATCACGAGCTAGCACGCGATGGCCCCTCCGTGGTCCACGTCATAAGGCAATCGCCCGAGAAGGTCGATTTCATCCGCTGCAAGACCGGTAAATGCGAAATGGAGTCTAATTACAAATGCTGCCCCAATCTGTATGTCAGAGGTGCTACAAATCCTCACAGCCTCCTCCCCTTCTTGCTGAGCTGTCGAAAAGGGTACGCACCTCCATCCTCTCAATTAATATGATGTTCGGGGTGATTGAAAGGGCGAATCCAAGAAATATAGAAGCCAACCCGGTGCTATACACCACCACCATATTTGACTTCCGCTCCTTCCGAGCCTACCTCATCGCCTCTACCCTCCTCCCAGCTCACACCTTCTCCTCCATCTGCTCCATCCATCTCAAACATAGTTTTGGCGAGAAGTTATGGTTGGTAGGTCCGGACTACTACTATAAACTACCTTTAACAGTGTGGAACCAGGTTTGGGAGATCGTTAAGGGGATGGACGGTTTGAAGAATGTGATTGTGGATGTGGACGCGATTTTGGAGCATGGGAGGTTAGGATGGGAGGCGGAGAGGGATCTTTTCGAGAGGCTAGGGGCGGTGAGGCTTAGGGGTGGTGGGGAGAGCGGTT
>NAPT01000708.1:4038-14845 GCA_002927785.1 Cladonia uncialis
TGGTACCACCTAACAATGTGTATACGGTAGGAGGCGAGACCTTTACTCCCAACCCCACAGCCTTCTCAATCGACGGCACCATTATCTCAGCCGGCGGCTCAGGAGTCAACATCGATGGCACCCTTGTCAGTTTGGAAACCTCCGGAATTCTGGATATCGGAAGCAGCAAAATCTTGGTACCACCTAACAATGTGTATACGGTAGGAGGCGAGACCTTTACTCCCAACCCCACAGCCTTCTCAATCGACGGCACAACAATCTCAGCCGGCGGTCCTAGGGTAACCATTCACGGTACAGTCGTCAGCTTGGGAGCCTCTGGAATCCTTGATATTGGAAGTAGCATGATTACACTGCCATCGGATAACGCAGATACTCTAGGCAATCCTATCAGCTCAGCGACTTTAGGTGTATTAGATATTGGGAATGGCACCATACCGTTGACAACTGGTATTCCAGCCTTGACAACAACAGCGCCAGGCCCTGATGCCGGATCGACTAGCTCAAGTAGTCATCCAAGGTCGACACACTCTGGTGGCGAGGCACATGGTAGTCAGCTGAGGATTGGACGTCTTGGCATAATCTTTGTACTAGCCTCCGTCGTAATATTGAGATAATTTGGTGCTTTGTAGGCGGGTTTAGGACTGATGATGGTGTTAGTTTCGATGAGTGAGATTATTAGAATGCTCGTCTGTCAAATGCTTGGCTGTACAATCATGTTGTATGGAAGATGTATAAATGTGATAATAGATCTTTCCGCTCTGGGTGCTGCAGAAGCTTTGTATTCTTACGATTCAACGCAATTGTCTGCTTATCTAAGGCTTCAAATCTTATCTCCTAGGTTCGTTGTGAGACTGGCAGGCGTCGAATACGGTGATTGAGACTCGTTTGGTTCCAATGACAATATCCTTCGACAACATGACAAACTATGCGCTCTCAAGACGTGATGCTGAGGATTGACATCGCAAGTTACTGAACAAGAAGATAGTCCATTAGGAACAAGCAGACAAGGCCAACAAGACTGGAGAGAGGGCAGAGGGAGATAGACCTAGGCAAGATAACAAGTGGACACGGCGAGAAACTTGTTTTAATCCACCACCAGAGAAGTAAGAACATATTGGGAAATTATTCAACGTGCTATCAACGTGGGCAAACCTCAATGTATGATGGAAAGCTTGGCGAGCGAAAACAAAAGAAGGGCTATAATGTCGCAGCCCTTTCGTGGTCCCTCGGCTGTGGCTTGAGCAGTATTCAAGGACAGCTGGACCTATGAGGCAGTACTTTGATGTTAGGCTCATGGAACTTGCACAGCAGACATGACACAAAAGGAGAAAGATGGTACGTCTGAGTAGATCACTTTCAAACGATCCAAAGAGATGCAGACGCAGCTATCTATGAATGGTGTGATTAGCAATGACGGTTCTTCATAGTTTTGCAAACACTTGATGCAAAAGAACAGGGAAAAGGGCATTGAGAAGGAACCCTAGCGTACCTCACCCTTGTCAAATCGCTCGCATCACAGGTCTTGGTAATTGATGAGCTAAGCCGGGTCAAGACTGGAGGACTGTAGTACGGCGATTTGTGGCATGGCAAGGGCTTGGAAATACTTTAGTAGCTGCGTCAAGAGACCAAGGCCGAAACGCTGTTCGTTTAATCCTGAATCACGAGTATGGGTGAGACTGCCGCTGCAGGAACCCGCACAAACAACCTTTGATCGGTTATGATTTTGGGAAAATTGGTGGCAACTTCATTGGCCACATCGATGATTGCTTGCCGACAACTTCTTCCATTGACATTGTATGCTCAGAATGTGCATGCCGATTCGATTGTATGGTGACGAAGTCACTGGTCTCTGGCTCATGGATAGCGGACAACGTCATTGCTAGGCTTGCGGCGGCCGAGAGATTGGCCAGCCCGTCGACTGCCGGCAAAGTTCATTCTTGATAGCGCGATGAAACATTATGATTGAACTCGGATGGTACGAGATGTTGTCAGAGAATTTCTTTTAGCGAGGTTGAAGCTCGGACCACTCTATTATGCCAAGGTAGGTAGCCCCGGTGACACTACCTCACCTAGGTGCAAAAGAGTAAGGTAGCCCCGGGGGAGAGATGCTTGGCTCTCTACCGGCACCTAACCTTCATGTGCTTCGGTCCACATCACATCGATGTACAGATTAATCTCTCAATGCTGATCGCGCTCGAGGCAGGACAGTCGGCTACTTCTAATCTGATTCGCGGAATAGGATTCGCACGTCACTAACTCACAGAGTCCGTTACCCACGACTTCACGTCCCTCATAATCAAGCCTCAACATCTGGGCAGTGTATCTCTCTTGAGCGATGCGCTGATCACGAACC
Organism: Cladonia uncialis; assembly: GCA_002927785.1. Classification (NCBI taxonomy): domain Eukaryota; kingdom Fungi; phylum Ascomycota; class Lecanoromycetes; order Lecanorales; family Cladoniaceae; genus Cladonia; species Cladonia uncialis. The sequence goes on from NAPT01000708.1 coordinate 6,392, forward strand.
GAATCTGGCGTCAATACCTCGATATCCTGCCCTGAATTGCGTCCTACATTCAATATCATGTCTCCCAAGGCCTGTCAAGCGATTTCAGCGCCTGCAGTGGTCACGCTATAGTCTTCGTGACAATCATAGAAGCTACAACGTGAAGAGAAGGCATTCGAAAGAGAGGCATAACACACCACGTCCCTGGGATCTTATAGATCCTCTCTGGCAGCTCCTGATTCTACACATCTATATAAAGCTTGAGAGACGACCCAAAAGGTTCCGAACCAGTCTCTTCCAAACTACATATCAGATCATGGCGAATAAAGCCGCTATCAGAGTAGAACTCTAAGCTAGAAATGCTGGCTCGTGGCTAAATGCATTCCTTTCAAGATGAGCGTCGCAAAATATAGAGAGGATTGGACATTTGAAGTGGACCTGGTGAGGACGTTGACGTGGGAGTGACCAGTTTGACACCGTGCATGGCTTCCGTGGAAGGTCGAGACCCCACTGCGCAAGTCTACGGCTCACACCTGGTGGGTTTAGGACTACGGGAGCAGCACTTCACGTAGAAGTAACAATCCTGAGCTTGTGCTCCGCAAATTCCATATAGGGGCTAGGAAGAGGAAATAAGCACCCCAATGCTACGTCCAGTCAATCGCTAAAAGTCCTTGAGGTCTCTTCCACATACAACTGGGACAGGTTGGTAAGAATCAACAGCCGTGCTGCTCATATGCTCACTTGGAACCGTTCATTTCTGTGCTATGCTTAACACAGAACAATCTCACTAACCAAGCGCCACTACACCAGTACTCAATAATTCACCTGCACTGCCTCGCATATCGGATGAATCCTCATGTCGCTATTGCCTACGCTCCTTGTTGAAACGAACAGACTATTCGTCAACCCGGTGCCCGACAGCAGTTTGAGATCCACCCTCATATCGGTCACTGTACTTCCATCAACGCCCATTGCCAATGCAGCTTGCAGCGCATCTCGCTCGGTTCCTGTTTCCGAACACGTATCTACGGCTTCTGAGTGCTCAAGTGTCTGCGCGTAGATGAGCCCTTGGGATTTCCCCGTTGAGTCGACGATCTCAACCACAAAAGGACTCTGGAGCCATGTCCAGTCTTCTTGAGTTGGGTTCAGAGCGTGGACAGCATCTAGCAGTTGAGCACCGACATCGTCGATAGTCAATTTAGGATCATTGCCGCTATCGATCATACATGATCTGACCATATTGCAGTTTGCTGGTGAGATGGCTCTTTCTCGAAGGGATCCAAGATCCCACCGTGAAGTGCCATCACCACGGCGGGACAGTTGGGATCTTGAACTTGCTATATCAACCTCATCTCTTTTGTGAATGTTCGCATTCCACTCTTTGAGTGGCACGCCTCGCCATGCTCTCTTAGCAACTTGCTGGAACGCGTATGACTGGCCTGCTGATCGACGGACTTCACCATGTGCCAAGGGCCTCCCATTTCTCATCTGTTCAATGTTTTCGATCAGGCTCCTCCTCGGTACTGGAGCATGTTTCGCTTCTCTTTTCGGTCGCAACCTAGCTGCAGGTGCTTTCATTGCGGCACTTGTACTTGCGCATGTTGTAGCAGTTGCGCTCATGGACGATGCCGTGGACGAGCTCAAATCTGTAAGCACCTCTCTAGGGTTCGCCGTCATAGTGGCGTTCGTTGGCAAATTCTGTACTGGAGCAGGCTCCAAATTTGTATAGCCGAGCTCAGAGTCCGAGAAGTCGATGACCTCAAAAGCAGTGTACGCTCCGACACCAAGGCATATGTTTACATTGCCAAGCGCGATCAGAGTTTTGCAATCTGGCTCCCCATAGAAGGCCACCCCAGTCTTCTTGTCTTTAGCCGACGGCCACGGGACGACATTGAAAGAGCCACCCGGCGCTTTGACCAAGTTATTCGAATCACTGTAATTGCTGAAAGTCGTTTGACAGCCTTGACCGACGACGCCCTCGAAATATCCTACCACCGAGCCGACGCAGTGATCCGCCGACCAGAAATCAACTGTGAAAGCGTTGATGAGAAGGATGAGAGTGGAGACTGCAAGAGATGTACGAAAACCACCCATTTCGGCGTTGGAGATTGTATGACGGGAACGACAGTGAGTGTAGAGAGAGGATAGTCTCTGTTTTTGATATAAACAAACGCCTTTGGCACGCCAACATAGACTATGGATCTCTACGTTCGTGAATGCAGACAACAGCGACCATGTTAAAGGAAAGAGAGTGAGAAACTAAGGACGGACAAAGAGTTTCGCATTCATGATAGAAATATCTGAGATTCAACCTTGCCCTCATCTAAGCAGCTTGGTTCAGACGTCATGCTCGTTGTTTGAGCTTACCGGTGTTGGCTGGAATTCTCTTTACTACATAGCAGTGGTTTGCCAAGCCACATCTGAAACGAGACAGCCTGTGCCACATTCAACACAACAAGAAGCACCGCAGAATTCTTACAACTAACGGAGAATATGACCGGGGTCATGAAAGCTTATAATGACCTTCTGGTTAAGCATCGCAAGGTTTTCCTCTCTGTATTGAGGCTATGCACTTCTCACAAGTCTGGTCGTCTTGGCTTCTCGCGATGCCTCGCGCGTGTTACTGGGACGTCGTTTAGGTTGTGTTTCTTGACAACGGTACGAATGAAAGTAAGATTGAAGCGCCTTCTATCCGTCATACTTTGTTTACCATTCTGCTGCAGTCATGCTACAATTGCAGGCTTACTTTTCCGCAACTGTTGTTCTTGGCGCTTTGTCACCAGTCTACTCGTTTCATCGCGCTTAGCAAGATTGTTATCCCGAGACATTTACTGTTAGCAATCAATCCTCTCTATTTCCATGCTAATCAATGGCAACCGAGAAGGCAGAGAACTAACAAATGTTGGCGAGATGGTGTGTTTGAAGAATGAGCGGAACAGATTCCGCTTCTCCAACAGACTGGGCAATATGTTCTAGTCGATAGACAAATTTAGTCCATCTGTCAATCAACTAGTCGAAATGGCATATGGACTGACTTTATATATAGACCAGTTCATTTATAAATCGACTAGTCTATATATAAATTCCGGAATTTTGGTGGATGTGATTGGATAAGACGCAAGGTTAGTTATCTACAGAATAGTCACCTATCTTACCACTACCCATCACCACCGCTTATCATCACCACCTATCACCGCCGCCTATCACCGCTATCTATCACCACCATCTATCAGCGTTACCCATCACCATCACCAGTGAGCTATAGCGCGGATTGGTAGGCAACATCGATAGGTGATGGTAATGGCGATAGTGATGGCGATAGTGATGGCTATGCTGATGACGATGCTGATGACGATGCTGATGGCGATGCTGATGGCGATGCTAATGCTGATGGCGATGCTGATGGGTAATAGCGATGGACCCCCTTATTCTGTAAGAAATTTTTATGCAGTCGAGGCACCATTTCAGTCCATTTGTAAATGAACTGCATATTGATGAATAGACCAGTCCATTGATAAATGGACTGGATCAATTGACTAATTATCGAAAATTTGCGCCTCGACTAGAACAAATACCCAAGGTAGGACAGCAGTGATAGGCAATTTTGAGTCAACCAATGTACGCCAGCATCAACGCCTACGACCTTTGAAGTCCAATTTAAGCTGCGTTATGGCAAGAAGTCCATGACAAGGACTTCCATGGCGAGCTCGTTAATCCAATTTCTCAATTTGCGCTTCGAGATGCAGTCTCTTAAAAGACCAGCAGTGGCTGGCCAGAGCTAGAGAAGGACAATTTGATCCAACACAGTGACAAGCTCGGCCGCACTCCACCCCTGCAACCCAAGGCTTTGCTTTGCAAGAATACCGCTATCTTACAATTTCAATGTCGGCTATGCCTTTAAGCAGAAACACTCTAGTCAACTGTCCTGCCCACATTTATACCTGAAAGTTAAACTAACCCTCTTCCACCCCAGCCCTCTCCCTTTTCCATTCCTCACAATTTCATGCTGCCAGCGCCATCTACTCTGCCCGCTCATAACCAACAAGCTCCTCCCCGGCATTTCCACATCCACCACCCTCCCAGTCTTCCTGGCTTTCCCGGCTTTTCCGCTGCGCACAGAACCATCATATGGCTCTAATAGTTCGTGAAACCGAATCGGACAGGCGGAAAGCAGACTTAGACCTACCACAGGCTCGCTGAACTGGAAATTCTCTGTGTGAGCGGAGATACCGAGAGAACCAGTATATTCATTGACGATGCAGTATTGAGGCTTCTGGTTCGGCGGGAAGATACCGTTATCGACCATACGTTGAAGAATCCAATTCAGTTCGTTGGGAATGGATGGAGCTTAGAGGATTTGAGGCTTCGTGGGGCTTGGACTGGAGGCTTTAGAGGGCATGAGGCAGTATGAGCCTCCGAAATGCATGGTTCGGCGGCTGAGATCTGTTCGCCAGGTGCATTTGGAGGGGTCATTGAGGAATGCGAGGAGGCTTGCCTCTTCGGCGGGAGAGATGAAGTCATGATAAATTGTCAAGCCTGGTACGGGAGTCTTTTGCGGGCCCAGAACTGCTTCATTATTGTCGCAGCTACTTCCTATATGAACCGGCACATTGGAGGTTTTGTGGGACTTGGCAATTGGTATGAAGAAGTCATTGATGGCTTTCCGTTTTTTAATGGGTGGTTGCATGGCTCGGGAAAGGGATGTAAAACTAATTCACGAGATAGTGGCATGGCTGTACTAGTTCTCCGCAACGGTCTCCATCAAGCATTGCTGAGACTTTTAGAAAGTCTGAGGATGCTGTAGGCGTAACGGAGGAATATCTATGGGTGGCAAACACCGAAGGTCTCAGCCCTGAAGATCAGCCCTACGTACCAGCCCTACAGACTTGGCATTACCGATTTTTTACGGACCAGCTTTTCTCCTTTTTCCCATTGCAATCCCTATGTAAGGGTTTTTGTGGCATCCTGCAAAGACCTGAGAATTATATCATACCGACGGCATATGGCATAATTATGGTCTCATGGTACCGCATAGTCGCGAAGAGTGCGGTCAAAGCCACGGCCTCAGAGCACTCAATCACGATGAACTACCCATCTGCAAAGCGCGGATGACCAGAGAATTGGACCCCGCATGTATTCGGCAACATGACCAGTATTGGCGCGGGCTGGCACTCGCAAGGTATAAGCGGCTATGGGTATAATTCAGGGCCAGAGTGATGCGCCAGCCGCTAAAAGTCTGTTTGGGCAAAAGCCTCATTCCTCCCACCTTCGGAGTGTGAAGGGATTTGCAACAAGATCCTTCCACTAGGAGATGCTATTTTGCTTATGAAATTTCCATCGTCAGGCGTCTTGTCATGAATCCATCATTATCCTGGAGCCTGCTGTGCTCCCTCATCCTTTCAAAGGGTGTTATTTCTGTGCCTCTCAATGACTCCTTGCTCTTCACTAATGAGTGCAACCTCACAGCCTCGCAACCGAAATCGATGTTGATGGATACGAAGAATATTTATTGCACAACATCAGTTGCATGGACTGGACCCGATGGGCTCAGTGCATCTTTCTTCCAGGATTGTGGGACAGCAATCGATACACTCTTTAGCAGGGAAGTTTGTCCACATGGCGTCTCTGAATTTGAATTCATGGGAGAAAGATCGGTACCGATTCATCATAATCCCCCACAGCTTACACCTAGGAGATACTCTTTTAGTGAGTCGTGGAAATGTTGCTACTTGTAGCAAAAACGAAGCTGATGTGACTGCCGCGGGGCTAGGGACCTGCACTGTTGCAATCATAAACAAACCTGCTATTCCCCAGGCATTCTGGCCGGGCCCTTCTCTTGGTGTTGAGCCTAAAACAGATGTGGCGTCCTATGACGAAGTCTACCACGCGCTGCTCGCAATGCATCATCAGTGTCTAATTGATCGTGCGCAAGTTGGCTGGACAGTCGTTGGTCAGTCGCATCTTCCCTTTGTCGCCGGTTCTGGTAATATGCTGATCAAGATGGGTGGACAAAGGTGAGGCGAGCGGCGTCGTAGTTATGGTCTTCAAGACCACATCGCCAGTAGATGTAGCTATTCCTCCAAGAGCTACATCAGTGCAAATTCAGGAGGGAACGGTCGAGGATTCGTAGGTACTTGGCTGTGGACGCTTGATGAAGCATGACGTCTGTCAAGAGGTGGGGATCATGATGTGACAAGTATCAAAACTGGAGACAGGTCAAAATGCTGTTCCGGATATGATTGAACACCAATGTCAACAATGGGCGTCAAATTCTCTAACAACCTCAAGCCATCCACTATCACAATTCGTACAAGTGTGATTGTATCTGGGTCTGACCCTCCAACGCATCAAGCGTAGCCTCATTCTTTGGCTTTTCATCCTCCGACTTTGTTCAAAAAGCTTAGTAGATAAGTACTCCATCTCTGAAACCAGGCTCCACCACCCTAAGCTTCAGATCTTTGATGCCTCCAAACTGCTTTAAGGTCTTCAACATTTAATGGCTAGCGTGCACATTCGCGCGGCCCTAATCACCTTCCAAATGGCACTCGAGCCACTAAGAGGAGATATTGCAAGCACCATGCCCCAAGTCTCGTGAATGCTTATATTGAGGACAGTCATATTCACTGGGTAGTCCAGGCCGAATCTTGTTCGGCGCAGCTGTTGTAAGTGCGGCTGTCCCGGGAGGAAATCTTCACGTGGGAGAAGTGGAAGGGTAGGAGCTGCTCAGCTAGAGTGAGAGGACAAAGGCTAATGTTTTACGACTACGGGCTCGATAGTGAGTGCACCTTGGCTTCTCCTAGGTCATGCTGGGGAACATCAATGTTCTACACGGGCTTCCGCTCCATGAACCCTAATATTCTGACCTGGGACCAGTGACACGTTATGAGTTCCAAGTCACCTTAGACGAAGCACTTCTTGCCGGTGCTTCATCAATCATATCAACAATGCGCTGGATAAGGGAACAGTATATTTGAACAACACCCTGGAATTTTGGCAAGGAGCCGTAGTAAGAGCTGTAATTGTATACGGGAATCGTGTCCGGCGACGTGGTGTACCATGACCAGCTCCAAAATTTCATTAATCTCTAACCTAGCCTGTGGGCTGGTACCGCACATGAAATTCTCTCTGGATAATGTAGCAGCTGACCTATATCAATCACTTAGTTCGTCGAGGGTGATGGATTCGTTGAATATTGCCTTTCTCTCTCAACGCCGCTCAGCCTTCCTCGCCGCCCTTCTGGCTTCTTGAGTGGCCTTCCCGCCATTTTCCGCTTTCTCAATTCTTGCCTCTTCAGCCTTTCTCTTACAATAGAGACAAAAGAGGTGAGACATGACATCCTTAGGCATTGCTGGCCGACTTCCGAGTTGGCAACTCTGAGGGTGAGTTTCCAAAGGCTTAAAGCTATTCTCACGATGCCAGTCGCGTTCTTAGCGGGTCCATTCTCCTGCTTAGAGGACAAGCCTACGTTGGGCATTCATCTCACTGCATAAAGCACCTTTTGACGGTCTCTGGTCACCGCGGAATGGAGGAAGTTGGACCTTTGGGAGACAGAAATGATAAAGAGTCAAATAGGCGTCAAATAGGTGATACTGACCAGCGGAAAAGTAGCAAATCAATTTTTGTGGGAGATGATACTGCTGGACCCTTTTACAAAGGCTGCCGTGATGATATTATAGGGTCTGCAATGAGAAAGGTGTTACTCAGTGTCTTCTTTTTGCACTTGAAGACGGCAGATATCCGAAATAACCGCATAGCCATGTCGAACGAAACCGAGGGAGTTCGACTCAACCTCGAAACCACCCCTAGCCTCGATACTTCGATCTCAAACATTTTGTGCAGAACCTTTCCAATCTTCTACAAGGGGTGCGGCCACTATGATCCTGTCTTCCTGAAGAAAGCCTGGGAAGGTAACGAAGGAAAAACAATCTGGAATAGGCAGCGACTGCCATCAAAAGAGGATGAAGGAGGGTAACGAAAGGATTGAAGCGGGTAAAGCGGCGTACGAGGCGTATTGTAACCGTTAGGGGACCATATGTATGGTGCTTGAATGAATGTTGTATCACGGCAAGATGGACGGGGCAGAAATTCAGTCGTTGGAACATCCTCCTTTCGTATGACATTCTGAGAATGGGTCCGTGTCCTTTAAAAAGCCGTCAGACTTCTGTTCCGGTGCTGCAATCGTATCGTCAGTCAAACAATCAGGCGTTAGAAGTTTGCTGATCAATCCATCAAGCCATCTCTTTCGAAACTCCCTCGACCCCACAGCCAATTGCGGTCCTATCACCCAACACCACAAAGAACTGTTCCCGTAGCAACTGCACACCTCACAGCCCTCTCCCCGAGCGCCTCACGCAAATACCAACACCTTCCCATCCCCATCTCTTCAAATCCATCCCCCCCCTTCCCTCGCCTTATCATCTATCCTCCCTCTCCCAAAACCCCCTCACAAAGCCTTAGCCCTCACCACTATTAAAC
>NAPT01000709.1:0-14830 GCA_002927785.1 Cladonia uncialis
TGGGCGGTGGGCTGGGAGAGGTAGATAGGAGAGGGGAAGAGGGGGGTGGGGGAGTGGGATGTGGAGGCTTTTTGAAGTGGGTGAGGTGTGGAAGGAAGGGGTTTGTAGTGGGCTGCGGGGATGGTGGTTGACGGGATGGATAGTTTGAGTCTACTGCGTGAGTATATAAATGTATGAGTGAATTGGATCGAGCTTCCTATTGAACAGTAAAGTAGGCCTCAATCACCGTTATTGCTATTGATGAGCATTCAAATCCAACCCAACGTCTCCCTTTTTCCCTCCTTGAGGGTTCGGGCTCTGTTTGATTAGATGATCAAGAAACTAATTTACCTCGTAGTATCTCGATTCATTGCTCTCAAAGTTCTCCCAGCTACTTCATCGTAAATTCCGTCAAGCAACCAAGTGATTTCGACTCAGTCCTTCTCCCTGTGAAAAAGCCGAAAAGCCAACCGATTGCAAGTGTTGACCTGTGATATGAGTATGCATGGACTGAGGAGCCAGAATCTATAGAATGAGGCTCCTAATACACATAATGTAATTGACACTATGGGTGGCAACCCATAGGGGTAAAAGACCTTGGAATGGTACCGCTAGCATGCTGATGCTGATAGGTCCAACATAAACCTACGTGGCATGGTGTACTTCTCTATCGCCATCCCCTCATACCAGGATAGCTTCCTCCACCGCCATGCGTCTTGCATTCCGAACAAGCCCTAGCATTGCAATTCGGACACTGTAGAACAGACAGAACCATGCCGCAGAAATCGCAGTTCACCTCATCGCCTGCAACAAAATCCCAGAATCCGCTGTGGACTTCGAGGTGAGGATTGTGGACCGTTTGTAGATAGTTTGGCGTAATTGCTTCAGTTTCAGGTTCTGAAGACTCGGCGGTCAGACCTGAGATAAGTGGTTCGGGCTTTGAAACGGCTAGGGTGGGGGAGACTGGTGGAAATAAGGCACTTTGGTCCAGATTTGGGGTCAATGGCTCGGGCTCCCTGGTGAAAATCTTGCGAGAAGCTTGTGGTGGTGAGGAACGTGGAGTGAGATCTGGAATCAGTGGCCCGGGCTCGCTGTCAATGATGTTGTGAGTACCTTGTGAGGGTGAAGAATAAGGGTCCTGATTGGGAATTGGGGTCTCAGAATTGTTGTCAACTGGATAGTGAGAAGCTTGTGTCGGCCGGGTTCGAGACTCTGGATGCTTTGTATTCTTAGATATGTGTTCAATAGGCGCTTCATTTTCCTCATCGTTAACCAGCTGGTCCAGCCAATCGTTAATACGTTGATAACGGAGCTGCATCCGATCGTTTTTTCGGCCTAGGTCAGCTTGTTTTTGTGGCTTGAAATTTAGGCCATGCTTATTGAGATCTCCAGACCATGTCCCTTGCGTGTCCGAGTGTTCGACTGTTGGTCTTTTACCATTCGGCTTTCGATTTCCTGACGCTGCGTCGTTCCGGTTGTACTGCTCTTGCAGCTCTGGCTCCTTCTCTTGGTTAGAATGATGGCGCTGTTGCTGCAAGCGAAGACGATCCGCATTAATATCGACTCCCAATGTCTCGAATGCAGCTGGGTTGTGGAGAGATGCACAGCCGGCTCTTTGTTCTTCATCATCTCGAGCCAATTCATGCGCCAACCGTACCGCCGAGACCTCCCTTGCCTTTGCTAGCTCTTGCTCTGCGTTCTCTGCTTCGTCGGACTGGCCATTTGCCCTCTGTACGCGGCATAAGTTGTGGTGTATACCGATGGTTTCGCTCAACACCCTTCCACGGCGGTTAAGCTTGATCGAGAAGTGATCGACTGTATCACTACCCTCCTCGTCTGGGCAACACCCTTCCTCAGCTTCGCCCATCAGATTTGTTGATCTCACGACGGCCTTCAACCTGGCGATTTCTTCGTCTAAAGCAACGATCTTTCCTAATAGCTTCTTTTGCTTTTCTGGAATCTGAGCGTTATTCCTGCGCTTCTGCTCCTTGTCCCTCTCGGCACGCTTCTCCTTCCTCCTCCTACGCCTCTCTGCGTCAGCTTTTTCTTCACGCTCTTTCTCTGCCTTTATTCGTTCTTCTTCAGCCTGCTGCCATGCCTCTTCATACTCCGTCCACGAAAATGACCCCGGTTCACTGGGCACGCTCTCATGCCAATTATTAAAATCCCATCCTTGATCTTTTTCCTGCCTTTGTTCCTCCCGCGAATCCTTGAAATCGTAAGTTGAGCTCTCATGGCATGGCTGAGTCCCGCCCCAGTAGTCGTCCGCTGTCGGCTTCTGCCCGAAATGAGAGTATCCAGCTGGTTGCCAATGCATGGACGAGGGCATCCCCCAAGCTCCATCGTAGCGATCCCATGTATATTGTGGAGTGAAAGGGTCTGGGACTCTGCGCTGAGATGGTAGCGTTGCATCATATGCCGTTCGAGATGTCGCGTCGCGAAGAGTTTCATAAGCCTCATTAACCTGCGAGTTGACCACTTCATCAATGTGTTGTTCGACTGTGTTCGAATATTAACTACTTACTGCTTGCTGCCAGGCGACCGCTTGACCATTGCCTGGATTCTTGTCGGGGTGACACTCTCGCGACATTTTCTTGTAAGCGGTCTTGATGGCATCATGATTCGCGTCTTGGCTTATACCTAGCACATCATAGAATGTCCTATATGCTACTCTGGCCATACTGTTTGATTGGAAAAACCGAAGAGTGGGTTGGGTAGTGACGCAGAGATAGAAGACTCAAAACCACCTCATACAGAAATGGTCAAAAGGGAAGCAGGTAGTATGGTATTTGTTGCTTATCAATGTGAAGTGTTGTGACATTGAACCCTCGAGGGAGTCCTGGCCGTCACTCCCCACGTATGAAGTAATAGTCTCAAAGAGGGTGATGAAGCAATATCAATTGAAATATGCGGAGAGCTCGGCGCAGAATTGTACTGTTCCATTCGGTAATCTTATGCAGGGCTACGGGCCATTTGCCTGTGAAGATTCCATTGACGGTTTGAACCTAATCAATGATTTAATGGTGGATATCGTACTTTCCGTGTTGAGGAAATTTTGCCCAAACACTGGCGGCGACTTATGGGGTCATCATCCACCAGCAACAATAGGCACGAGGAAATTCCGCGAACGGTCATGGACACTCTGCCATCACTTTGTCTTTTTTCATGGCAGTCAAGCGCGGCAACGACGGTGGTGAAGAGGCTATTGACGTGTGTCAGTAAGCGTGTTGGTCATACGACACACTACTTCACTCTTAGTGATCGGATTCACGTGATCTATGTTCACAGTTGCAAATTTTGGAGGTCTGCTTTATTCAGCGCACCCTGGGGACTTTGATGCCATGGGTACCTAGATTACCCTATGCGACGAAGGGTGAAGAATGACACCATCTCGTTCATTTATTTCACACAATGCATGAACAGCATTTTACGTTGGTTGGCCCTTACCAAAAACTGAAACATAACGGCTTCATTCCCCGTTAGTACGAACAGGCCTTTGGATCGAGGGACCTTGGGCCTTGGTCAAGGCCGCAGAAATTTCGTGTGAGCTTGTGGAACGACGTATTGAAACTCTTGGGATTTCTTGAACTGATCACATGCATATATGTATCATACATTGCCCTAAGGGCAGGCATTCAGTCCTTCGATGTATTATGCGGAGGCCAGTCAGGCGCCGGCGCTGAAAGCAAAGCGCAGATATCCTAGATACAATCAGCCGAGTCCACATACCAGCGTCTGGCGAAGAGATTGACATACTTTTCGCCTCTTCCTGAAGTCATCATACAAATCCTTCCATATCTTCTTATCCCTACAATCATCATTGCCAAGCGTCCCAAGCTTACACCTAGGCATGACTTCCCCTATCAGCTGATGCGGCCACATGATCCAAGGTTTTGGTAAAGGCCAATCCGAAAAATGGACAAGACTTGCTTCCTTCATAACTCTCTCCGGATCCCACGGTTCCAAAGCGTTGCCCAAGTAATTCCTATGATCCGCATTCCTAAACTCCCCACTCAAAAGCCCATACTGCCGATGTGGTAGCACCATAGCCGAATCACCGTAGAAATTGTTCAGGATTTCCATATCATATTCACTCTTCGCCCTGTGATCAGGCCTCGCAGCAACCATCAACTGCTGAAACTCATCCTCAGACGGCTCCAACAGAATGAAGAGGCTCGTCAGCCTCCTCTCCTCAGGCAATTTCCAATACGCCCGCAACATAGCCACTGGCGCCTTCGGCAGCATGAATAGCTCATCCAAATTCTTTAAGACCGTGACATCCGAATCCAAATGCAATATTCGATCATACTGCGTCTGATCCCAGGCCATAAACTTCGTGAAGCTGACATTCCACGCATCAAAGTCCGGTTTCTCTATTTCCACCGGCAGAAGCTTGACATTATACCAATCCCTCGCCTTGACAAGCAACTGGCTGTCTCGATCAGATGTGCTCGCAATGTCAAGGTCCCATTCTTGCGGGTAGAAGAGTATCCGATCTGCTTTGCTACCGAGGCGTTGTAGGGCTTCGAAGACCATGACGGCATTGCACAGGTACGCACTGTTTGTTGCGTATTGGCTGTAGGCATAGCGAGACCAATCCACGTTTCCATAGATGAGAGAAGGTGCGTGCACAGGAGGGCCGAGAGGGAGTAAGTGGAAGGAGGAGGAATGCCATAAGTAGACCGTCAAGAGTGCTAGGAAGACGTAGAACCATTGGAGGCGGCGACGAAGGAATGTTTGGGATGGTGGTGAATGGGAGAGTCGGATGGGTTTCAGGGGCGGAGAGTAGCGTGTTGGCATTCTTGGCCTAGAGGGGTCATTGTGGCAGGCCTCAGTTTCGAATTATATAGCCCAGCTTCCAAGCAGGCAGTCTTTCAAGTAAGATTGGAAGTGTCAGTGAGGTCCGAGCAAAGCATCAATGAAAGCTCCATGCTGACCAAAGTCAGCATTCGTGGAACGCGTAAGGCGTGAATGTACTAAATTGGCGTCTGCATACTATTTTACTATGACCACGCAGCCTCATACTATGTATACATCAATCACAGCCTCGTCTGATTTGTTGGTCTTGAGCTATGTAACAGCAAGCGTTGTACGATCCTGTGCAAGGAATGCTTGCGCAGCAGAAGTCACTGCGAAATGCTAGCTTTAAAGAACGAACAGCGCACGGCAAGCAAATATCTTGGGATGGTGCGGGTTCCTTGACCGTTATGCCAAGGAAACTTAATTGCAGTTTACACTACATCAAATAGTGTTGGTGTGACGAGTGATGATGTTGGAGATTTGATGCCGAACGAGCTTTTGGGGTAGTCATCGCGTAGTGGATATCGTGACATGTCTGAGATCTAGTTTCCGGGACAAATCAGTAAGATATGACAATCCCAGAGGGAAATACATACAAAGCAATCGAAGCAAGCTGAATCCTGGCAGGAACAAAGGCAGGGAGCAGTCTCCCTTATTCGTTCATCAGGAGAGATCATCTCCACAAGGTCTGCCCAAGGGTCGAGAGGAGTTATATCTCACAGAGTCCGTATCAATCACCTTCAGCAACACAGTATCCTGATCCTAGAACCATGAGCTTCGGCCATGCCGAAGAGGCGGCCACTTCTACTTGGGTCAGCCTGATTCAGCACGAAGTATAGGCTTCCTTACGAGCAGCTTCATCTCGAATCTCTTTGTGTTTGCTACAGTACCAGCTGTGACCATGGGCAAATGGGAGCGGTTCAGAGGTGGGTACAACACTTGTAAAGTGCTGACCGAGGGGCACTGGCTCAAGCTGGAGGGTGCACATGGCCACTTTGAACAGTGCAGTGGGGTCGGAGTGGAGAATTGAAGCGTCGACGATCACGGAGGACAGGTAAGAGACCATGTCAGAGCCACTAGATGTTCTTAGTGTTGAGTGCATTGATGGCAGAATCAGGTAGGCCAAGATCGCCGTGGCAGAGGGATACGCCCAGCCTTCTGTTATTTCGAAGTCCCGGAAGGCTGTAAAGTATGCTTCCAGCCCGAAGTCTTCGGCAATGGCCTGTGCTGATTGCTCAGTCTCCATCGTTGAGTTAAGGAAGGAGGAACAGACCTTCCTGCACTTCGCAAACCTGCCACTGCTTTCAATGTATGAATTGTCCTCAACCTGAGCTAAAAAGGCCTCGACTGCCTCCATGTGCTCGTCGTATCCCATGCCTGCGTCTATAGCATACTCGTCGAAGTAGTCTGTAGAATCACAATCGCTGTCCTCGTGTCCGAGTTCATGTTCATCGGCTAGAAAATCCTCTCTCAACCTTTCGCGGAGTTCCTCATCTAGGTGCTCAGATGGTCGACACATTTGCGCGCAACACCTAATACTTTGTTGCCAAGTTTTCAGCTGCTTGTCAAAAGCCGCATCCTGGATTTCAGTGGCGACCATTTCAATCAGTTCAGAGGAAAGTCTTCCGAGAGGTGCTCCAGGCTGCGCATGTTGTGCACAAAGCTTGAATACATGAATGGAAGCCTTAGTATCAACGTAGGATTCCATCCGAGCTCCGAGCTCAGCAGCATCAACAGGTGTAGCCCACGTCACAGCGATACCATTCATCTTATGAAATCAAGCTTTTCGAATCTCCCTTAGCGTATGAATGGCCTCGATATGAGAAATGTCGTCAAGACTAGCTTACTTCTTGACGTGAGTAATGAGAACAACCTGAAATTGAACAGTTGACTGAGGCCGAGCGTGGCAGTTATTCTTCAGATGTAAAGCTATGCTCATACCAACATCCTAACGTAACGCATGAACGCTGGGGATTTGTGGTATTACATGCGAGATTCTCATAGAAGTCGCGACTATCACAACAAAAGACCGAGGAAGGTGTACTCCGTACTCGCGGCTTAGTCAGCGCTTAGTAGATTTAGCCCCCGTACCGGTAGGGCGTAGGGCTGGACCTAAAGGTGGGAAGGCACACCCTGAGGACACTTTCAATCCGGCTACCTAGGCGACAAAATTGGTCCCTAGAGATGGCACCCAGGCGAATATGTTATATCTACGGCGCTTTCCACTGACTTTTACGGCAAACTCTCTAGGGTTACACAGCAAGAGGGTGAACTGTCAGGCTTTAAGGGTGATCCACGTGCTATGACATCTTCCACCACTTACCCTGCAAATCTTCTGATTCTGAAAGACCTTTGGGCACCTCCCAGTACGGCTAATAAAAAGCAACGACGCGTTCCGAACGGACCACTTGGCTTACTTGAATCGTGGCGCTTCCGACTCTTCTCGTCTTGTAATCTAATCAATGCTTGCATCCTTCCTAGTCCCGAGCAGGCAGCAACGGTAGTGGCCACTTCTACTGATCCGCAGCCTTCCAAGTCGCAAGACTAATCTGCATAGAAGTTGGTTTCAGATTATATTGCGCCTTGTCAGGGCCGAAAACATTCGACGAATCTTTCTCTGAATGCCGAGATTGATCAAAAGTAGGGTTGCATTGTGTTTGTAGGATTCATACCCCTGCCAAGCGCTCAACGACATACTTCAGATTGGGCGACCATTGGTCGTCCCTGTCGGAAGTTTTGCCCCAAGTCATAAAGGTACTCAAGGTCTTCGTTTCGAGCACAATGTGACTCAATGCTTTGGTGTTGTGACAATATTCCCGCTTCAATATTATTCGTCTGCTCTTCGGCTAACAGAGCTACAGTTCTTGAGGCTGTGCGGCTTCCTGCTCTGTTGAGTAATTGCGATCCGAATGCAACGACAAACTACATCTATTTGTACTACGTCTGATCAGAGGTTTGCAACCATACATCGAAATGCGAATTTTGCGGCTGAGTAATGAATTTTGTTGTCCTCTTGTCTTACTTGTATATAATGTCTGAGCTCCTCAGCTTGGCTAGACTTCTCGTCTTTGCATCTATCGTCTAACATCGAATACAAAGAGTCTCGAAATTTGCAAGCATGAAGACTCAAGAGCCACGGTATGAACAAGAGGTTGAAAATACCAATTTCAAGATGGTCACACCTGCAATACCTCCCCCCACGAAGGAGATGCAGCATGATCAAGTCACCTCTTCATCTAAACACTCGAAACATATAGATCTCATAGCTCCGATCATCATGATTGCATCTCTCGTTCTTGGCGTGGGCTTCGCATTGGGCCATCACTTTTTCTACAACTCTCGTGACGGTACATCAGTTGGGAACACTACGCAGCAGGAATGGTACATTCGTGTTGGTACATATTTTGCATACTTGGTTACATTCACTCTAGGTGTTGCGATCGCAACAGCTTATACACAGCAATTCTGGTACTCCCTACGGTCACGATCAGTCACAGTCGAGGAAGTCGACTCGCTATTCGCCTTTCTAGTAAATGTGACGCCGTTCCTTGACATAAGGCTGTGGCGGGGAAATTTCATGCTTGTGTTTATAGCTGGGATAAAATGGTTGGCACTTCCGTGATATCAAGAAAATTGTCAAAGGCTAAATCTAATACCTTAGGTTAGCCCCTCTGGCAGGTCCTATCACGCCAGGAACCTTATCCGTGACTACCTACTCCGTAGTGGAACAACGAAATAGTCCAGTACCACAGCTCAGCACGAGGTACGAGCACTACATCGACGCCGGTAGCCTCGGGTATGGTGGGCCACTGCCTCTAGTGTCGCGACTTGCAATGTCCAGTGCATTTCAAGGATCAATTCTCTCCATTCTCCCACCTCTTCCGAACTCCTCCTATACCCAAAAATTTACCGCACCGGCGCTACAGTGCCGCGATTTCAACTCCACAGAGAGAGATGCATTCTTTGAAAACACTCACCCTTACACACAGCGCCAATCACCGTCAGATCCCATGTCGGCAACCAGTAATCAAGCTATCACTTATCTTGCATGGGCTGGGGACTCTACTGAACAATTAAACTTATCCTCGGCGCCGCCGCCATTGGGGGCATCAATAACGTGGCCAAGCGAGCCCACAACTGACCCTCTTAACATTGCGTCCCAGACTACCTTGGCTCAAAATGATCCAAGTGCGACCGAGTTTGATGGACTTGGCATAAGCTCAAATTGGACAATGGTGCAGTGTTCTCTACAGAATGCTTCATACGAGGTTGATTTCCACTTTCAGCCTGGGAAACCACAAGTCTTGAATGTAAAAGTTCCAAAAATCTTCAACGCAATTGTTCCAGGTCCAATCAAACTCGACGGTGACCAAACATCGCTTTCGGATAATCAAACCCTGATCGCCGAGGCGTTGATTGACGTATTCGGTAAGATGATGACTGGAGTAATCTCTCTCATCAAAGACACCAATACCACGTACAGTTCGACCCTACAGATCCAGAACACAGTACTCGATCCAACTCGTGGCGAATATAGCAACAGCACAATGATTCAGCAACTCTTTCAGAACATGAGCTTAAGTCTCCTCACCAACAATGTCTTCCAGTGTGTATCCCAAATTTTTCTTTCCGCACCCACGTATTAACTTCCTCTCTGCGAGAGTTAATCCCACTAACGTCTATGGGCGAGATAGTGAACCTAACGTCACCGCCTCGGTGACAGCCATCAAAAACGGCGCTACCTATTACTACAAACCTTGGAACCTCTGGCTTGCCTACGGCCTTGCCATCCTCTCCGCCTCCCTTTGCGTCCTTAGCGGCATAAGGTCTCTGCACAAGAACGGATACTCCTACAACAACACCTTTTCCACCGTGCTTCGCACAACCCGTGGCAGGGATCTCGATGAGCTGGTCGATCGGGCTGAGGTAATTGATGCGAGGGGTGCAAATCCTTTACCCGAGCAGATCTCCAAGGCCCGAATCGTCTTTAAAGAGCGCGATGGTGCTGCTGTGGCGCATATCACAGATTCCTCAATGGCAGCATAGGTTCACGGAAGAGTTCAAGCCTAAAAGTTATATATATATGTTTTTCTCATACCGCTTAGAATAGTACCTAGAATACTGTCGAACACTGCCAGGGTATGCTGTCAATAGTAGATGTCTTCCAGAAGAACAAAATGATCTTAGGAATCTCACAGCTCGCGCCTAATTTGGTGAATTTTGTTTGCCCAAGATTGAGGCTTCGATATTCTCGAAAGCTCTCGTGATCTTGCGTATAAGGGAAAATTGCTGGCACTCTTTTCGGGAAACAGTCTGCCTGCCAATGTCTTTGAGGATCTGGGAACCGCTGGGCGATGCTGATGGGAAGAGAAATAGTTGTCCGAGATACTTAATCTTTTCTTCCACAACACAGGACTATCTATGAGATCTCCGTTCCGGGTCAGACCATACCGCAGCAGTACAAGCATACTTTTGCAACAATTCCTGTATTACTTCCCAACTCCAGCTTCCATGTTTACTTCCACCCTAGGCTCTCAATGCGCTCAGGGTACTAAGAAGCCCCCCCAGTACCATAAATTCGCTACGCACTTCATTCAGCAGACTATGATCACCTATCATGCATTCTTTCCAACATCATCCCCAATAGTGGCGACCTGACAAAAGCAATAGGAAAATCCTCATACACAGCCCCGTTCTCATCATACTCCCATAAGGGCGTCTTAGCAACGAAAGCATCCCCACAAAACCCAGTATGCTCGCTCAGTGGAATGTGATCCAATGCAAAGCTCTTCCACCCAAAGTAGACCCCATTAAGCTCCGGCAGTGACTGGTCTCTGACCTCGAATCGCGCAATGTCACGCCAATGATATCCTTCTTTTGTGCCCCAGTAAGGCCGGAAGTCGGGGATATGCCACTGGCAACAGTCAACATTACCCTCAGAGATGACATCAATGGTGTTGAGCTGGACGAGGTGTGGTGGGGACCCGTCGGCTGGGATTTTGAGAACTTGGAGGTCGGTTTGGCGGATGGTTGGCTCGCCAATTAGCCAATTGTAGAGTCTAGAGAACAGGGAAGGTGAGGCTTCCATGATCTAAGATGTAGATGAGTACTTTATCAGATGAGTATTGTTGGCGAAACGGGATATCATAGTAGAAAACCCCCAGGAGAGCGCAGTAGGAAAGTAAACGGCGGTGGGGAGCAGGCTTTACCGGATAATGTAGTTCATCTCCACACATATTACGCCAGACTTGAGTGTATCTGTGGGTTAGTCAGCGTTTAGTCATGAGGCGATAAGGTGTCGGAAAGCGACCTCATATCACCCACAACTTACCCAGCCTGCGCTATCAACTGTTGACCAAGTGCTCGTCCTGCAGTTATCATAGCGTCCAGAGACCGGATGTCGGTAGGATGATTGAGGAAGTGGCTAGTACTAGAACATTGTCACCTGTCCGAGAGCTAAGTCAACGCAACGCCCTGAAAGGGAAATCAAGGCGTAGTCTTTGGTGGCAATTCTGATCGTGAACGGCTCCAGCTATCTCGTTCAAGCTCGAAAATCCGTATAATAATGATTGAAATCGCTGGATCTCGGTTTCCAGCAAAGCAGAAACCTTTCCTTTGATGGGCAAGCATGTTATTAGTTGACTGCAAAGAAATCACACGCCCGTATAACAAAAACTGAGCTGCGCATGGATCTTGTATCCAAGTGACGAGGTCTTCTTCCAAAAGTTGCACCTGGGACATGGATGCTATCTCAAGTCATTGCTGGATGATGATGAATGCGCCGTTGTGCTTACGCAACTGTTGGCACGGGCAACTTCAAACTGGCGACAATTTTCAGCATCGCGGATATGCATCTACTTGTCTCAATTCTGGTATAAGCTTGTTCCAAGCAGGAACGCCGTCCAGATACAGCGGTATACGCCTGGTTGAGTGCTGCAACAAAGTGTCTGGCGCGCAGAATATCTTTGATAACCCAGAAAGCGTTCTGTTGCAGGGCCGTTGGTGGGTAGTGGATCCTTCCCCGGTTAATATGCAACACATCTATTGGAGCTTGTCTTCTTGACCGCATTCCTGGCTACTCTCGGTGGTGGCGTTAATTAGACTTGTTATCTGCTTGGTCGTGGCCAGACCTTAAGACGTATGCCGATTCCCAAGCTGAGTCAAGGACGTCGAGCCGGATATTGGGCGTCGTACAGGAGCTTTCACCTTTTCGCACTCCTGTTGAGCCCAGAGGACGCGGGAGTGTACATGGCCAATCGGACAGGAATGTTTTCCCGGATGAGTTTGCCTCACGAATGAGTATTCGAATCTCATGTTATACCACAATGCTCGTGACTGGCCATGACACCCTCCATTCTTTGCCAACTGAGTTTACTATTTGGAAATATTCTTGCATGGTTCGTGATTCACTAATCTCAGAATAAAGTAAAAGGTCGTTTGCAGCTTCCTTGCTTCCTACAAACCGCAAACAGCCATCCCGCATTCCAGTCAGCGACATAACAACCCGAGCATAGCCACCCCAATAAAATCTCAACATCCACATTAAATATGTCTTCAAGCAATTCAACAGACTCAGCGGTGAGCGCGGGCATATGTAGTCTCTGCTAGTAGATCTGCTAACACCTATTGCTAGATCGCCGCCCTCACACAATTGACACAGCAAATCAGCGAGGTCCTTAGCAAGACTCTTGCCCAAAGCCAAGAAAACAACCGCGCCCTTGCTTCGATATGTGGCACTCTCTCCTATGAGTGGCTGCGTGCCACATGTTCTGCCGGATCCACCACTATGCCACCGTCAATGCTGGGAATGATCATGGCTGTGTCTGCCGTGGTATTGCTGATCCAGATGAAGCAGCGTTGAAACCGCAAATGGACATCAAAGCCTGAGGCAAAGGAGAATATTCTGATGTCACTGAGCATGGGAGGAGTCTACGCCCGGATAAGACTGTTGGACACGTGTATGACTAGATTCATTACTGGTGATCCAATTTGCAAAGAGAGCCTCTTTCATAGGTACATGGGGTCTTTAATTCCTATGGAGAGATACTTCGCTTCTCTGAAGGCGTTCTTGTCCAACGGTCTATTGAAATTGCCCTTACTCCGTCATTTAACGATTCCCTTCTTTACTATTGTTCTTCTCAATAGTACTCATCTTCTATTATCCGTCCCAAATTTCTCAAACTCAAGCGCCACGAAAGGATACGAAAATGAAAAAGCCTTCAGTCCGAAATGGGAAACTTCTTCGGTAAATTGGCCACTTGAGTCTCTATCATCAGCAACCTTCGATCAAGAACGGCTGGCGAATACCAATACATATCGATTGCTGCTTTGACTTGCCAAGTGACTTGAGCCTTCTTTGCGCTGCCGGTGCTTTGGTTATTTGCAATCAACGATCCTTGTTCCTTTTCGATAGAAAAGGCAGGCCAGATTCCAGCAATCTTCCCAAATCTTCCTTTGCTTTACGAAACAACATGAGCATTAACAAGGGCATTCTAAGAGCGTTTTTGTAGCACTATGTTCCATTGTGCTATTTCAAAGGTACAGGGGTGAATACAAGTGTTGGCATTCGTGCAGCCTCGGCGATACACTTGCTTTGGGAAGTGTTATAGATATAAAAGTGTCGAAGGTGCCACCAGGTCACACCAAGCATACTCGTTACACTAGAATCTCGTATCAGCTACGCATACGTCTACGCACAGCTTCAGTATTCCCGAGATAGCACTCAAAATGTCTCATCACACACCAGAAACACATTATGCAGTGCTGGGCATTGAACCATACGCTGACATCTCCGAGATCAAAAGCGCCTACAAGGCACGAGCTTTGGAAATCCACCCCGACAAGAATGGCGGCACTTCCAAAGCTAAAGAAGCTTTCCAACACGTACGTTGCCCGCTCACTCTTCTACTTTGAACCCATACACTAACATCTCCAGCTCGTCAACGCCTACGAAGTTCTCTCCGACGTGACGAAGCGTAGATCATACGACCAAACCCTCGCCCCAGCCTACTTCTCGCAATCATGGTTCGCCCAATCCGCATTGGATCTATGCCCCCACTTCTGCGCCCCAACCTGGCCAACTCAACCACCTCCCTCCTCCAACCCTCCAGACTGGCCTCTTCCCTCCGAAACATTCACAAACGGCAAGCCAGCAGATTGGTGGAGAAAGTACGAAGACGAGGAACGCCAGAGCAAGGACGAAGAAGAAGAGGAACAGGCACGTAAATGCACGGAAGAGCAGCAGAACGGAAGAACACACGAGATGAAGAAAGAGAAGCTGTATGGGGAGGCCAGTCAGAAGCAGCGAAAGCGAGCGGAGCAGACGAAGCGAAGGGAAAGGGAGATTAAAAGGATAGCGAGGACGGCGTTAAGACTTGCGAGAGAGCTGGAGGAGGAGCGGATGCGGAAGCAGGGGTGGAAGGGGATGAATTGGGGACGAGGCAAAGGTCAGAGTGTGAAGTAGGAAATCGATGATGGAAAGCGCGAGGAAAGGGAATAGCGGGATCGTAAGAGGGATGGAGAAAGGGACCGAGTGGTTAGGGAGATAGATGGGGGTATGAGGGTAAGTAATAGATATTGCAAAAGCGAGCTCAATCCACAAAATCGACCTTCACACAAACATTAATCCCCCAAGAAGAAGCGTCCATGATATCACCTACATCCTCATTGCCCTACCATACCATCCACCCACCCATCTCCCAACCCACACGATATCAAATTCAGTAAATAAATCCCCAACCCCATAATCATGCTCTATACACACATAGCAAACTCATCCTCTCCAACCAAAACCAAATCCAAAAGCGAGTGATAGAGAGAACACAACGCACAAAGAATCCTCTCCCTCCCCAACTTCCACTTTCAATTCCACGATCTCCATCCCATCCTCTCCCCACCCTCGTCTGCATATCACCCACTAAGCAAAAACCAAATCAGATGAGGATGAATAGAAGTACAACACAATGCACCAGAAACCAAGAAGAGAACTAAGTACAGTAAAGTTAGCAATTACACTTCAACGCTTATCTTCCCTCCCTTCCACTCCACCCCC
>NAPT01000070.1:0-67231 GCA_002927785.1 Cladonia uncialis
GAGGGTTAGTAGGGGGAAGAGGAGGGGGGGAATGGAGGCGTACATTTCTCGTAGCATTGTGATGGGGGTTGGGAGGTGAGTGCAGGAGGATGTGTGTTGCTGGTGGTTAGAAGTTTGGGGGAGGAAATTTTTAGGGTGGTCGGTTATCGTTATCTTATCTCTCTGCCGAGGGTTATGGCTGCTGAAAGTGGTCAAGCCGGGGCCCTGGTCAAGCCACCACGCACAAACGGCACACTTGATGGCAGGGATCATTTATACAAAGTGTTCATAGTTTTGTATTGATGAGAAAGAAAGCATTATCTATTTCCACCATGTGTATGAACAGCCTCCTGCTGCGCTGCAGCTAAGAGCGTCTCTTATTAACCCTTGTTTCTAATAAGACCATATCTGCCAGCCTGTACTCCCTTTCCTTTCCAAAACCCCAATGTACAGCCCCGCAAACCAAGAAAGTTCAATAATTGCATTATGGATCAGTAAAGCCGATCTTTATAGTCCCACGCTTCAGATGTGACCGTGACCTCGTGTTTGACTTTGATACCCGTGTTCCTCAATTCCTGAAGACTAACCTCATCCTCCCCTCTTGACCTTCCATTTTTCCATCCTCCGTGAACATTGACATCATGGCCCCATCTGTCGCGACTCTGGTCCCTAGGCACCCCGTCTTCTAGTCTAGTGAAACCTCCCACGAGCTCCTCATCACGACCAGGCCAAGCCATCCGAGAGGAGGCGCTACTAGTAGTTGCCTGCGCACTTTTCTTCGAGAAGATAGTCGGACCTCTATGGCTACCTTTCCAAAGAAATGCTACTAGGGGCCGTAGTGAAGGTATGCAAGCAGCGATAACGCCTATTCACCGTGTTAGTCCTGCAAGATATCGCCAACAGATGAGCCCTATGTCGTAATACGTACCCATACTCGGCTCGGCAGCTGACCAGATGGCCGCGTCGACATAATTCCCTAGATCGACAATGTCAGCAAGTGAATAGTACGCCGACCTGAGGGACTAAGCATTACAGGTGACATCGACATCGTAGAGCCGGGACAATACTATTAGGCGAATAATGCTAATAATGCACACACTGGGTAGAAGTTTTAGCAGTGTGATATTGCGGGTTCGGCATGTAGAATACTTACAATCCACCACAAGCGAATATACCAGTCAGGATACCCTTCTGCCTGTGAGTGGTTCGGAGTCGCCATAGTAATGGTATGGGCTTCATCGCGGGGTCAGTCTTGATATCAGATCATCACCTCCGGTAACTTACCAGCATAATGACAAAGCCATCGAGGACTGCGTTGAAGCCGCCTGGGACAATGAGAATATCATCACCCGAAAGGCAATGCGAAGGAATGTTTTTATCCCAAAAGCCGTGTATTGGTCGACTTGAGATTCCGTAAGCTGACCGTTACTGAGAGGACTGGTGAGACTGACCATTGAAAAGTGGTAACGCAGAGAGTAATCACGCCGTAGCAGCCCACGATAGCGTATCCAGCGTACAGCCAGATCCTGATCTCCGAAACTGGGAAAATTCGTCGATAGAAAGTGAGACTGTGGATCGTGTGTTTGTTAGCCTCGGCGCTTCAAGGCTTGCGTAGATTAATGGTCTCTCACATGGACAACTTTATACTCACTACAGCGGAGTAGTAGAATATAATGTAAACGTAAAGAATCTTCAGGAATTGGCTGGTATTGTGCTCTGGACTCGCAAGGGACCATAAATGTTTTCCGAAGCCATTGGTTCGCGCCGCTGCCTCTTTGTCAATTTCTAGGGCAATATCTTGGGAATTCGACTCCGCGAAGAACTCACAGTCCATCATACACCCATTTGGTCCATAGCTCAGAATCAACGAGGTGACGACCAATAGATCATCCCACCAGAAGCCAGCCTGAGCAAGATACCTGGAAATGAAGCGCAGTACAACGAATACGGTGGGCAGTATAATTAGCGCTATGCCTGATGATATTATATGCGGTCCTTTGTCTGCTTGCAAGTCTATGCCCGGAGGCGGTGGGGGTAGAGATGCCATCGCCTCTCTCTGTCGGAGTGAGTTCTAAGGACGCGATGCACCTGCGATGTCGGTGTCGATATCGCTGAGGAAGAAGGTGCGACTCTCCATGCCGTGTCGCTTCTGAAGTTGTGGAAAGGGAAGAAAGCATGTTGGAGGGGTGGAGCGGCGTGCTATATCGCCAGATTTCACGATATTGTCGATCGAGTAAGATGCTGTGCCACTTTGGTGGTGCACAGTAACAAATGACGAGGATGGCTTCGAACTATGTGAACGAGCTAGGGTTGGATTAGTAGACGATCATTGCTGGTAGCCTATCGAATTGGACAGTAGAGGTCCAGGATGGCTTTCGACCAGTTGCAACGGGCCCGGGAAGAGATGAGAAGGAACGAGGGTTACAATGATGCCAAGACGCGGCGTGGATAAAGATAATGGATAATGGGAAGATTGAATGGAGGTTTGACCAACATCATTCGTCCTGGCGCTTTCCAGTAGCGCAACACTTGACACGCACCACTCCGTACCTGTCCTGGCTTGAGAGAAAGCCACCACCACAGAGGCTATTGTTTCAAACAGGGAATCCCATCGCTCCACGTGGAAAACATGCCTACCTGGCCACATGGCTGCAGAACACTGCGTCGGTGGCTACCCCATAGGTACAATTTACGATTGCTTTATCGTATTATCTATTGGGCCACATTACTTACCTACCTTACCTTGTCCTATCGCGTGCTCCGTGTCGAGCTGAATTACTGCATTCGCTAAGGCGTGCCGCATCCGGCTAGCCTGCCCCTCGCCGTTCCTCCCTTTCCTGCCGCCCTCCCCTCGCGCGTTGCACGTCTCGTAGCCAGAAGCTCCCTTCCCATCAGCGTGAATGCACCTCCATATCTTATTTTGTCTATTATGTTGTAAATATTACCCTCCTTGCTAGACCTGAGCAGGCTCCCACCGAGCGAGGCGGTGCTATTATACACAATAGCACTTATCCACCTGCTGACCTTTCCTGCTCCCTGTATTTCTTCTTTACTTGGTATTTATCGGAGCTTGACTTAGCGGTATTTCCACCAGAGAAGCTATATTGAAATTACCGGAACAAATGTGCCGTATTCTTCTGTAAAAGTGTAATGTTGAAACTTTTATAACCACTAGACAAAGTGTTGCTGCTACTTTTCAAAATTATTATAATATCGTATAAAGACTGCAACTCCATAGTAGTACCAGTTGCAAACTCAACTTGGGGGGGCGAGTGGTTTTGGAATGATCCTCGGCATTACCGGCGTTGTCTGCATTGCGCATTAATAATCAGGTAATGCAGGGTATCAGTACTCCCCCCTTCTCCCTCCACTTTTCAGTCCTACATCAAATTTCCTGGTTTATTGCAACATAATTCTCATCTACTATCCCTCTATCCCACTGTCTTCAAATTGCTATAATGTCTACGACAGAGACATGCTTCTGTGGTGCCGTCCAACTCGCTTTTGTAAGCCATTTCTTCACTGGGTCGACTATATTGTCAGAAGAGCACCTCATAATAATGCGGCAACTGGCTAACATCGTATGACCTACAGTCCATCGAGGGTGACGATTTAGTCAATACCGTAAGCCTACTTCCCTGCTCTTCACTTGCATATTCAAATCAAACAAGTTTGTCTGCAATTGCGTCGATTGCCGCAAGCTTACCGCATCGATGTTTGCATCAAATTTCACTATTCGCGATGCATCTCTCAAGTACGTACGGGGCCAAGACAAAATCAAAACCTTCGCCATGACCAAGACTATTGCGACGGGGAACACTATGACGAACTACTTCTGCAGTGTTTGTGGCAGTCTGATGTATAGGGGTAGGTTACTTTCCAATATTGCGGGAGATGTGCTTTCTTGGCTTAACCAAAGCCACTTCCAACTCTGGTCTAAAGGTATATATATGCTGGCTTACCTTCCTCAGTCTCCTCCGGCTGGCCCGGTCAGGCGATCATGCGGATTGGGCAAGTAGACGACCTGAAGCTGCATGAGACGACCTTGAAGCCCCAGGTTGAGACGTTTACGAAAAACCGCGTTGCATGGTTTAACGGCGCTGAGGGGGCGGAGCAGTACTTTGGGAATTTTTATGGTGGTGAGAAGGAGAAGGGTAAGGTGCAGGATACGAAACTTTGAGGAAATGCGAGGATGACAATTGCTGCACCTGTTGTTGGATTTTGAGCAGACATGCCAGGGAGGTCCAGTTTTTATTACGACTGACCGGTAGTATTACCACAAATCTTCTGCTGCGTCCCTCACTTTTGGCTGTTTCTCCCTTAAAGCTCAAGTCTTCACCAATCTTTCTCACCGTCTGCCTTATACGCCGATGTATGGCCGTGCATTGTCCAAGCCGCGGCTAGGCAATCCCAAAGCATGGAGCTTTCTTCAATCGCTGACGTATTTCGGTCTAAGCAGTGGATGTCACTAAGTGGGTAGGTAGTTAGAAAAGCTGGTCCCAGCTTACGAGATGACACCTATGTCTTTAATTCGGACGTCCAGGCAGTCTGTAGCGGCGTATTTGTTAGCAGTAGTAGTATAGCCAGGTATCCTTCAGGCCCGAGCAATCCATCACCCTTTCGACCCCCTATGGATGCCCACCTATTGGGTTCGTCTAGGCAGCCATCAGATCATTCTGAAAATTACCGATCAATACCGTTGGATTAATTTTGCCCATAAGGCGCTAAATGTGATAGATGAGAAGCCCCTGTAAAATGGCTTTGGGGCCGTCGGGAATCGGGCACGTTTTCACCTGCACCCTAAAATATCCGCGTCCGATCATGCCACTAACAACGGCTGCCGATTGAAAGGCGGATATTTGGGGCGACGCCAACAATAGCTTACCTCTGGAGAACGCCAGAGCTACTGCATCTTCCTGTGCATACGCCGCGAATTTAATATTGTTTCCAACGCTGATCTGCAGACTCGTCCTTAGGGTATTTCACCAGCCACACGGAGGACAAATAACCGGCACCCTTGGAAAACTCCAATCCTTTAAACATAGAACAAACCCGCAATGAGCGATGCTGATAGATAATTCCCGCTTGGAGATTTTTAATTTTGTTGGTTCTTAACATTTTTAGTTTTATCAGTAAAGCTGTTCTCTGTTGTGGTGGAGAAGTTAAAGTCCTATGAAAACTGGCTGTAATCTTAAGGGGTGCCAGTATAACAGGTTCCAGCCACGGCTAGATCTGCCGGGTATGTCCGGCCCTTGTTGGCACCATTGGGTTTTTAGAGCGAACGGTGCCGTTCCTGTACGCTAAGGAGCTAGGGCCATAGAGCTTGTGATGCAAATCTCTGGTAATTCCCACTGCAAGAATTGCCCACTCGCTTTAAACTTCGGGTTCCTGAAGAAGGCTTGGCGGCCTTGCCTGCCTATTCTCAACAAGCCTCTGCGCACATATGAGCTAGGCGATACCGAAGAGTTGGATGCCTGCTTACCAACAGATTTCGGAGTAACACCACGATTGTGACCTTCCCTATCGCAGGAACATAGATGGATGCTTTGTCTTTGACATCGGCTTCGAAGTTCTAGACCATCATCTCCTATTACCATCTAGACTTTAGCAACGCACCATCCACAAACCTTTTCAGTGGAGAAATTAATACAAACAGCTCCCTCACGCAACGAATTGGTTGGTATCTTGAAGGATTCGCCGGGCACTCCGCCGATTACCACATCGCTTAGTGGCACACAATCCGCTAAAGACCATCCTTCTTTCTCGACGACCTCATGTCTGCTCTTCTTGATCCCTGTGCCTCGCGTGAATTGTTGCACCCCTGTGACATCCACGCTGTACACGCAAGCTCCATCATTGGCCAGTAGAGCCGCCAGCGGTCGTCCAACGGTCTCAGATCTGTTCACAACTGTGATTGATCGCCCAAACAGTCGATTCCCATATGGCAGGATACTGTTGTAGACTCGCAGATAGTCGAGAATCTTCAGAACGGCAAGTGGAGTACATGGTAGTAGACTCTTCTGAGTCATCCGTTCGTCAAGAAAGCGCTCGTTATGATACAACTTAAATATATAGCGATGACTAAGACCCTCTACATCTTTGCTGACGTCGGTGACTTGTTGAAGGTATTGATCTTGACGATTGCCAAAGATTGGATAATAAACGATTATACCGTCCACATCATCATCTGTATTCGCTGCAAGGATTTTAGATTCTAGTTCTTCCCGGTCGACTTGTCGAAGCTCAAACTTGAAACCACTGGGTAATATATGCATGTCAGAATGCATATGGAAGCTCGCGGGAAACAAAAGGACATAAGCTCGCAATCTCACTTTTCTTGACAGGTACGGTCTGTCCATTCGGCATATTTGCGTGCTGCTGGGTCGTTGTTTGCCAGAAAGCCAACGAGCAAGGGTGATTTCTCGAGCTTCAAGAGACCTTGTTTTACTTCGGCCAAAAGCTCTTTTGCTACATTAGCAGCCGAAACCACTTTGCACGACGATGCGGTCTTTGTTTGTCCGTCCATCATTTTTCGCAGGTGTACAGATATATTTATAACCAAACACGAAATGAAAGTTCTAGGCGAGCTCGTCTAGAAGAATTATCTCGAGGAATCTTTCGGATTCCAGTGCTGGTAGCTCCAATGACAGAGGAAGTTCACAATAAAACACTTTCAGTAGACAATTGCAATGTTTCGCTTTTCGTGCGCGGATCTTTCGCCGCAGCACTGCCAATTCGCTAGAGATAATAAATAAAGATTGATTGGCCCGAGCCAGCAGAAGCCCGGGAAGCGGGTAAGGCTGATTCCATTAATTGTCGATCACACAAAGTGACGTTCCAACTCCGTAGACGGAGAGAAACCATTCGTACCGATTGCTCGCATCGTAACGCCCACGCAAGGATTGACGATGTCAGATGTGCAGAGATACTTGCTAACAGTCGGCCCTGACAAAGCCAGAGCTCTAGGTATTGCGCAAGATACAGCAAAGAGTATGCTATCAGCCTTTTACCCATTACCCAAAATCTCGAATTGACGTACATCAAGGGCTCGAGTCGCAACATACTAGCTTAATTGAAGTCGTGCAGTCTCTTGGCGAATTTATCAATGATGAGGATGCTACGATCCGTGCCAGGACAATCGATTATCTTTCCCAAGTCGTCGGGCAATTACCACCAACATTCCTCTCGAGACAGCAAATACAAGTACTCTGCCAATTCTTGTGCGACCGCATCGAGGATGGAGGGGCGATCGGCGGGCTTAGGAAGCTACAAGGGCTTGGAAGGTTCAACAAAGAGATGGCGGTAACGATGTTCAGAGCGTGAGTAAGTGGATCATTCTGAGCTCGAAGGACAGAAGTACAAGGGCGAATACACAGCCAGTGGGAGTCATAGCCCAGTTCAATATTCGCAAACTAAAGGCTTTTGGCAGCTCAGTCATTACTTGGAAGTCGCGGCTGACTTCCATACAGATTATTGGAGCATTTCCAGGATCTCCAAATACGCCCTCAAGCACAGCGACTACAGATACTCGAATTATTGAACGACTTGATGTCCAAGCACCGTAACGCCTTGAAAGACTTAGGAGATCAATCAGTCGTTGGGATCACTGACCTTGTGAGTGGGGAGAAAGATCCAAGAAATCTAATGATCATATTCTCCATACTGAAGGTTGTGATGGTGGAATGGGAAATATCCGGTCATGCAGAGGTTTGGAGACTCCCTTAGATATTGAAGCTTGCTCACACATCCTAGACACTATTCGACGCGGTCTTCTGTTATTTTCCCATCACTTTTCGGCCTCCCCCAGATGACCCTTATGGAATTTCTGCTCAAGATCTTAAAAGCCGTCTTAGAGACTGCATCGCTGCATCATCCTACTTTGCACCTTACGCATTTCCTCAGTTAATTGATAAACTTGATTCTACATCAGCGAATGTTAAGGTTCGGAGACCTTCCCAATCGACGTCTGCATCCGCTAACACAACATAGAAAGATGTCTTACAAACTATTAGTGCCTGTGCAAGGACATATAGCATCTCTACATTGTCGAACTACTCAGTGACATTGTGGGACTCTATCAAGTTCGAGATCCTGAATGTACAAGAAGAAGATTTGGCAGAAGAAGCGCTGGTTGCCCTGCAAGCTATCGCAATAAGACTAAGTCAAGGTACGGAGTCCACAGATCTTAAGACGCCAATCGCGAGGTTTTTACGTCCTATCACGAAAGAATGTAACGAGCAACTGCGGGAGCCACAACACAAGCAAGCAAAGCCAGTGGGTCAAATTCTTAGCGCCCTGGGAATAGCCTCTCCCGTGGCATTCTATCTGATTGTTACGGCTATTGTTCCTCCTTTAAATACACTATACCAGGATGCCGACGGCATTGGAAAGCAGAGGGCACTCTTGGAAGTTTTAGTACAATTACTAGACTCTGCGATTGCAGTATATGGGACGCCGAGCATACCAGCACCAACCACCACTATCGAGAACCCTTTGGGACCCTTCAAGGACCGGCTATTCGAATTGACCAGCCAAGCTTTGATGGGTACTGCCGCAGATGAGGTCTCGTTCCGTGTAGTGGCACTCAAGGCTCTCTTTAAATTATGTTTGCTACGAAGGTACCTTCAGAACAATGAGATTGGTATGGCCATACAGTACTTTGATGAGATTGTGCTTGTGGAAGATCCGAGCGGCAAAGATGATCTGAAAAAGGAGGCTATTCAGGCCTTGGTCGAATTGTCTAAGATCAAGCCGGATCTGATCATGAATATCACCTTTCCTGCTTTCATGGCCAAGCTGCCGGATTCTAGTCCCGCAAATGATCAAGACTATCTGATCACGCTGGAAGGACTGGCGCAGCTTAGCGTGGAGAGATTTGTCTCGGATACGCTCATTCGCCGCTTATTGAACAGATTAGATGTGGTCTTACAGAATGATGGTTCGTCAGCCTACCCACAGGCGATCCTTTCCACATTACACTATGTACTCAGTCAGCGAGACCTCCCTCAAGATCCCAATCTGCAAAGCTACCACGAGAAATTAGTGGTTGGCTTGATAAGCCGTGTGATGCTTGCTTCCATTGATCAGAACCCTACGACGGCTTTGAACGAGGATTCCACATTGGAGATTCTTGGGCGAATAGCAACTATGATTGTTCGCGCTCTCGACGAACACAAGCAAAAGTCAGTGGCGCTTCAGGTTTACTCTCTCTTTGCGGAAGAAGGTACTTTTATCCCAGTGCCGTTCAGAAAAGATACGCCAAGAGTGCAAAGATCAACGATGATTCTGTCTACCGCGTTGATGGCTGGCGTAGGAAAATCAGTAAGGGTGTCACCTTCAATCGATGTTTCTTCACGCTAACGGCATCAGATGGCTCTTCAGTACACTGATATTGACAGTGGTTCAATACAAAGACTGCTTGCAGAGCTCGTCAGGCTTGCTCTTGCGGAGAATGTGCCACCAATAAGACAGACCATTCTACGGCAGATAGGCCTACTAACGAACAAGTTCTTGCCAGCGCAAGAGACTAAAGACGTTATTGACTATCTGCGCAACCTCATTTCCGGACTGCAAGAAACAACCACGCTCTCCGAAAACGCAGTACGTGTCGTCTTTTGGGAAGCCAAAGGCCTCATCCTCCGCCTCGCGCAGACAGAAGAAGTCCTCTCCCGCCTACTATCCTTGCTCTCTGACCCTTCATGCGGCGTCGCCAGCGCCCGTGGCTTCGGCCTTCTCCTCGCACCAGACGAAATCATATCCAAAGAGAACGGCGCGAACATCCGCCTCCTCGCCAAGCAAAAAGTCTTCAATATCTGCATCCCCACAATTGCCAACGATTTCCGAAATGCTGAAACGTCAATAAAACCAAACTACCTCATCGCCCTGTCCGGCATCCTCAAGTACACGCCCACAGAAGTAATAATGCAAGAACTAGAAATCCTCCTCCCCCTTCTCCTACAGAGTCTCGATCTCGAGGACTCCGACGTCAAAGCCGCCACCATCCAAAGCCTTACCATAATCAGCCAAGAGAGCCCAAAGGCTGTGGAAGGACACATGGGCAGTCTAGTCAGCCGGCTCCTGAAGGCAGCTTCAGGCCCTAAAATCAACTCAACGAGTGTGCGGCACAATGCGCTGAGATGCCTTCGCATCTTCCCGGGAAGGGTCAAAGATAGCACACTTCTTCCTTATAAGAATACAGTGGTGAGGGGCTTACTGAGTGTTTTGGATGATCCGAAGCGGGGGGTGAGAAAGGAGGCGGTCGAATGTAGGGCTGCTTGGATTAATATGGATGAGCCGCAAAGTGAGTAAGTGACTAAGTGACTAAGTGATGGTGGGAAATGTACGTATGTGGATCTATACATCTGCAATCCGAGGTTGATAAGTATTCTCACTCGTCAGGCTTGGTAAGGAATTGCTGTGGAAGTCGCCCATCGCTTCACAGCTTCAGTGGAAACCCAAGCTTGAGGAGGAAACCAGTCATTGATGAATGGTCTTTGGCGCTTGAAAAACGCTCGAAAGAACTTTTTTACGTAGGATCAAGCCTTAGTAAAGTACTGAGATAGCGACTCCAACCCTTTCTTGACCCTTCTAAAAAAGCAAAAGAGAATGTTATTGAAGACTCGGAGCGCAGAAACCCGCGTTGAGTGGATCGGACCCATTCTCTTCACCTCTCCTGTAGGCGACGCACATATGTTGTAGTCGCATTAAGAACGAACACCTACCCTGTTGAGGCCTACAGCGTCTACTCTACGTCTACCCTGCCGACCGTCAAAGTATGTCAGAGTATTCCAGACTCTGTCTTGCCGCTTGCTGGGTCACGACTTCTTGCTGAATTGGGGCTTGGGATGGGATGTATGGTGCTTGGCTTTGTGGCTTCGGTTTCGGTGCTAGTACCAATTATGTTGATGAAGTATGGAGAAAGTATGAGGGTAGAAGATAAGTTTGAAGTACACGAAAGTTTATAGGAGGTAGTCGGTTATATCAAACTACACTAAGAGCGATGATTAGGAGATATATATCAGCATCGAGACTGCCAGATTACCTCTGAAACATATTTCGATAAATCCGTGTGCCTTACCGTGCGCCCTTACCCTCCAGCCTCACTGGAAATCCTTACCTATGTTTACCCCTTATCATTGAGATAGAAGTGCTGAGTTTTTGGACTGAGTACCGACAGCCTCAGGCTTAGAAGCCAAGAAGAGCAAGAGAGATGCCGATTGGCAAGGCGTTGACGGTTGGTACTGTGCAGGCTGTTTGGGGATTGAAGCGGCAAGTATGAGCTTTTGGTGACTCTAGAACCAAACGAATAGAATTAGTGTGATCTGAAAGCCAAAGGGTCATACTCTGATGTCCAGGAAAGGTAGCTTCACACATTCCTTTCGCGTTCCATAAGGTCATTAAACAATAAGTACGTTTACATAACGGTTGCTCTCCCGACGAGACCACCCTTTTAGAAGTCCATCGGACACCGACAATTTCATATTCAGGGCTTACAACAGTCCGAACAGTCTCTCTAGCGCGTTTCGAAGTATTGAAAGCTCTGTATCAAAGAATGAGCACGACCTAGATTAAGGTGTCCAAAGGTTGGCGACGCGTAGACAACGCATTACTCGTTGGTGGGATGTCAGAGAAAGGGACGTGGGAATGGCTATGTAATTTTGATACCACTAGCGACGTAAATTATAACACCGATCGTCGGCGATCTGGAAACTCGCGTCATCGGTACATTGAGGTTTATTTCTTTTCCAGCAGAAATAGCTATCAAAGATCCGACAACAGTACAACCTCTCAGCTTTTCCTGCGAGTATCCCTTTTGACAAGACAACTGTTTTCTCCAACAATCTCTGCGCGCGGTGCAAGCTGATATTGGCAACGTTTCCTCCTAGATCTCCTTGCGCTTCACTTCCCCGTATTCAACCTCTCCCCATAACGCAACGATCCGCATTATGTCCACTATCATAGACATTAAGTCAGATGACGCCTTCCGCTCACACATCTCTCCCCTCCCACCCACAAGCCTCGCAGTCATTTCCTTTCACACACCATGGGCCGCCCCCTGCAAACAAATGCGTCTAATCCTTGAAGCCCTCGCCTCCTCATACCCACCTCAAACTCCGCCAATAATCTCATTCCTAAGTCTGGACGCCGAGGAACTCCCCGATATATCCGAATCGTACGATGTTACAGCAGTGCCGTTTCTGGTACTTGAACGCGATGGCAAAGTTCTCGAAAGTGTGTCTGGGAGCGATGCCTCGAAGATCAGAGATGCGGTAGAGAGGCATGCAGGAAAGGGAGGAAATACAGGGAAATTAGGACTACCACCAGCACTAGATGCACAACCCAGGGAGAACGGCGAGGAGGGAGAGCAGACGGAGAAGACCAAAAATTTAAGTAGTTACGCGCCTGGAAGTAGTGATCCTGCTACGGGGCCAGAGATGTCGTCTACACAGGGCCAGAAGGAGGAATTGGACAAGAGGCTGGGCGAATTGGTGAAGGCGGCGCCTGTGATGCTTTTTATGAAAGGGACACCAAGCACACCACAGTGTGGGTTCAGCCGGCAGTTAGTGGGCTTACTGAGGGAGAATGGCGTGAGATATGGATTCTTTAAGTGAGTCGAGCGCTGTGCTCTTCTTACGGCCCAATGCTAAATGTTCACAGCATACTTGCAGACGAGGAGGTCAGGCAAGGGCTGAAGGTTTGGGTAAGTCACGAACCGAATGACGTCGAAGTCATAGCTGACATCTGGTAGTCCGATTGGCCCACGTTTCCACAGCTGTACCTCAAAGGCGAACTGGTCGGCGGGCTTGACATTGTGAAGGAAGAGCTGGAGAATGATCCGGATTTCTTCTCCGAGTATCAGGCTGCGCCCAAGGGTAAGGGTGGCATGGCAGCTCCAGAAGCTCAGACGGCTCCAATAAGTACGTAAGCTGTGATGCTTGGATTGAGGGCTGCTTAGGTGTATTTTGATATGGGTGGAGGGTGTTGACGGTCATAGCATAGGAAAATTTGTGTCACTACCAGTAGCATTACGAACCATGCAAACAAGTCAAAATGTAAGTACGCGTCAAAGGTTATCAGTGCTGCAATTACTTCTCTGTATTGGCTCCGAGGTAAGAATTGGCAGGCAGTTAGCGCTATGTACACGATTTATGCTTCGTTCTCAAACGTGCTCATTGCCAAGTCTGCCAACAATTTCACATGGCTTTATGAGAGAATTATCGAATCTGAAATAGCAATCCACAACATTTTAAATTCCTCTTCGCAGACCATGCAACCCCTCCGCTCTTCAATCCAACATCATCAAACCACGTCAACATGTCTCAAAACATGTCTTCCTCGGACTTGCTTTGGAAAATTCCCAACGAGCTTGTTCTGAATATCTTGATGGAGATGCCAGACGTAGTCACCCTGCATAACTTTGTCACAGCATATCCGCAATCACGAGAGTTGTACCGGCGCTGCTATAAGGAGATACTCAAAACCGTGTTACATCGGCTCAAGTCTTTGCAAATACAAAAGTTAGTCTGCACGGTCATCAGCATTCGCAACCGGCCTGATCTTAGTGACATCGAAGACTTCGAAAATTATGTCGACTCACACCTGGAGTACGAGGGCTCTCCTTTATTGATTGATGATATTACCGACTCGCTTGTCGCACTCCAAGATATTGCGCTGATTACCCAAGATATCGAATATTTCCAAAAGTCATTCATCGACCGACGACTCCGGCAGCCATGCAACACTTCGAACTCGTCCAAGAAAGAGGCTCCTCCGTCTCAAATCGAACTCCATCGCATCAACCGCGGCCTCTGGCGTCTCCAACTTGTGTGTGAGATCTTCCGTGCCCAGTTTCGCGGCGGCGATTGTATTACCTATGTGGGCGACGTCGCAGATAACTTTGTGGAGAGTCTCACTCACTGGGAGCTGGAAGAAATGGAGTGCACGTACTATCATGTGCGTGAGCAATATAGCCTACTAAAATCAGACACCCCCGCAAAGTCGGCTCTATGCCCTGGAATACCAATCTCATGCCAACCGCCAATCATCCAACGCTTACTCATCAACATGGGTCATAGCAGGGAATCTCCAAGTCCTAGTCAGTTAGAAGTTGACGACCAAACAGACTGGCGACATGGCGATCTCTATACAGCATTCAGAGTGGCACGCGAGGTTCCCTGGAGTCGACATATCCAAACCGTTTGGTCTGACCAGCAGGAAGCAAATACTCCCAACGAAGGATGGTCCTGCTATTTTCGATTTTGCGAAATCATTGACTCTTTTTTTGAGCCCTCCCAAGGCTTTCCAAGAAGTGGCCCGATAGTTTGTTTCCACAATTGGGGCTACTGTATCTGGGACAAGGAACGCCTGAGAAGATGGGGTGTGCTTGGAACGAGGGCTAATGGGTCTGGCGTGGATCTGAAGAAATGGGGCGATGGGAATAGTGGTCGCGGTGTCTGCGAACATTGTTCATATAAGCTTGTTTCAACGCCCCGTTATGATTTCAGACCGCGAAGCTCTTGAATTATATAGCTGTAATAGAAGAATTGAACCCTTTTCATCCCATCTTCCACCTTCTGGGCATAAGTACGGAAAGAGCTTTTCTGAGCAATCATAGGGGAATTTGATGAACACAAAATAGCCTGACTTGATTAGGTACACAAATTGTCAGCGCGACACGAACAATGATTTTCCCAATATAAGGCATCGTCACATGGGGAAATTGCAACGGAGTGTAGCATAAGACCTGCATATAAAATAGATACCTGCTAACTCACACTGCTCGAAACTTATTAGGATAAAGACTTTCCACGATTAAAGCCTCTTATAAAGTATTTCAGCGCTGGGTTACAGTTCAGGAAAACGTATTTTACAGATCTCTTACCCTGTACAGAGGAAACCCCTGGCTGTACACAAGGCGGCTAATCAAGCGCGACAAACGCAACGGCCTCCGGCTCACCTTCCTCCAAATTCCGTCATTGTCCGTAAGCTCCAGAACAAAAACGCCGAGATATGCGTTTGGGCACTTGAGAGTGCACGGATGGATGTCTGGCGGTGGGGAGCATCTCAAGGATGAGGTGAGCAAGCAAAGCCGGCTTATTAACTCTTGCTGACCGGCTTCTATCAGGGTTCGAGAGCGCAGGTAGTGGCTGCCGGAGCAATTGCTGGGCTTATTTCTAGGTGAGAGGTTATTCGGTGATTGGGTCTGGGATGTAAATTGATGGTCGTGCAGGTTCTGCATAGCTCCGCTTGACGTGCTGAAGATCAGGCTTCAGCTGCAAATACAATCGCTCGCCGACCCGCTTTCTCGGCCTCGGAATTGGAAAGCTAGGTATAGCACGGCTGAGACGTTCAACAATATTTTGCGAGATGAGGGGATAACAGTGAGCCATCGTTGCTCTTATTGGATCTATGCATTATTCTAATTACACTCTTTCTGCAGGCCTTCTGGAAAGGCAACATCTCGGCGGAATTGCTCTACATCAACTATGGCGCCATCCAATTCTCCACTTATCGGCTCACCACGCAGACCATCCAGCCCCTCAGGCTGCCAAATGGAGCTGAAGCCTTCATCTCCGGCGCTGTAGCTGGAGCCACAGCTACCACGCTCACTTACCCTCTGGACCTCCTTCGTACTCGCTTTGCTGCTCAAGGACCAGACAGGGTGTACGCAAGCCTGCGTGGTGGAATTAGGGATATCTGGCGGTCAGAGGGTCCGAAAGGGTTCTTTCAAGGCTTGGGTGCCGGTGTGAGTCAGGTGGTGCCATATATGGGTCTCTTCTTCAGTGCTTATGAGACGCTGCGTCCGATTCTGGCTTCGCTTTCCCTGCCTTTTGGTTCCGGAGATGCTACGGCAGGCATAATATCGAGTGTCTTGGCTAAGACAGGAGTATTCCCTTTGGATTTGATCAGGAAGCGGTTGCAAGTGCAGGGTCCAACCCGAACGCGATATCTTGGAGGGAAAATCCCTGTCTATGCAAATGGCGTTTGGAAGACTGGTAAAATTATTGTTCGTCGAGAGGGATGGAAAGGGCTCTATCGAGGTCTCGGTGTTGGACTGATCAAGTCTGCACCGGCTAGTGCGATCACGATGTGGACGTATGAGAGGGCGCTCAAGGTTATGAAGCAATGGAATGAGCATAGCATGGATATCTGACGTTGTAACACGTAGTCTGGACTGAGAAACTCATTGGATTCCTTGAGATCTCGCCTTCCAATAGCGTGACTTGTGGCGCCTCCAGCGCAGGTGTTATCCTATTTCCTGCCTCCATTAAATGCGAAACCCCAGCTTTCACTGTTTGGAGCAGACTTCTTGTGACTCTTCCAGATATTGTTCCAGTTCTTTCGTTCTCTCAGCAAGGACTGGCTAGTGACTATTCCCACTAGCCAGGAGTTTTCACTTTAGACCATTCTATGCCCATGAATGAACCTTTGTAGACGTTTGGAATCATCACCAGTGCTATCTTAAGTTCGGGTCATAAAATGACAGATATCTGGAGCAATTTGCTGTGGAGATGAGAATAGCGATCTTTTTGGACTCAAATTTTTCATAACATAGGCTGATGCAGGTGCTTCAGCAGCATCCCTAGTCTACGGAGCGCTGGGCGGTCATGGAGAGTGTCTTCAGGGCTGCTATTTGTCGACTCCA
Organism: Cladonia uncialis; assembly: GCA_002927785.1. NCBI lineage: Eukaryota > Fungi > Ascomycota > Lecanoromycetes > Lecanorales > Cladoniaceae > Cladonia > Cladonia uncialis. The sequence continues at coordinate 16,625 of NAPT01000070.1, forward strand.
ATTCTCCCCGAGCCTCTTTGACGAGGGGGAGCATGTCTCCCCATACTTCATCATGATACCTGTTCAAAATATCGGTCCAAGGCTGGAGGTCACCAAAGGTTGGATCCGAGGAACTATTTCCCTCATAAAAATTAGACGAGTGCGCCATTGGGCTCCATGAAGTGTTGAAATCAGGTATAAGATCCAACGGTTTCACCGGAACCACAGGGTCGGTCGAATCGTATAGCTGCTGCTCTACCGGCTGGCTTGCAAGCTTGGCTTTTCCTTTGTCAGTCGTTGGGACTGCCCAATTATCCCTTGGCTCTTCATCAACATCGAATGCAGGATCGGAGAGCAGAGCAACAACTGCTGCACCGTCATTGCTGCCGGTTGCCGGCTCTACCTCTGGTCCGTAAGTCTTGCGGTTGCGGTGAAGCTTTCCCATCCTACAGAAGACACAAGTACAATGGTCCCCAACCGTCGCTGGCCTTGCAAAGTTGGGAAGATCAAAAGTCTGTGTTATTGCGGTGTCAAATTCACGCAATCGAGAGGCTTGGGCGAATTCATCAAATTCTTGTTGACCACGATCGGCACGTATACCGCCACGGGCTTGTTCCGATCGGAATGACTCACCCACCATAGATTGGCCTGAGCTGGGACTGCTCTCCTGTGTTAATATAGCTTGTGATGATGACGAAGCATCGCCCATGCTTGCCGAGCTCGAAGCCGCACCTTTGGATGCATCTGCATCCAGCGAGCTTAAGGTTTCAGCAATAGCACTCGCTGATGGCCGGGCGAAGACGTTCTGCAACATTCCAGACGCTGAGTTCCCAATCCTTTTGGACAACGAAGCCGAGCCTTCCATATTCGGGTTGGTAGCCTGATCCTGTGCTCGGTCTACACCTTTCTCCTTTAGTTTTGAATTCATGATAGACCATCGAGTCTGAAAGTGAACGGACGAGAAGAATGAATAAAGATCGGAGTACCGGAGTACGGGGAACTCCAATATTCCAAGCTGATATGATTGGACTCCCCCAAGTCGGTAGATCAGACTACAAATGGTTTCAACAAGAGCCCAACGCCTGCAATCCCACGATAGGCCTGCCCATAGGGTTGGTTCGGAGCCGACAATCCTCTTCCTAGGGCTGAATAGATAAAGTAGACTTGACTACCACTTTCAGTAGGGATCATCTCTTGTCAAGCGAATACCTCAATACCCTTCGGACATATGACACTGATGGATAATTGCCATGTATATATGATCCAGAGCTCAACAAGAAATATTAGATAAGAACGCTCTGTGTTACACGAACGTCAAAGTCCGAGTAACATACAACATCCGGAAAGTGAGACAGAGTTGGAGAGGTGGTGAAGGACAAGAGGCTCTGCGCAGTGACGCAGTGGCCGCTTTGTGGAAGCTCTGTCTTGGCGTCGGCGTCCCGTCACCTCTAAAGTCCTTCGTATTCAAGCTTACAAAGTCACACTCCTTACAACATCGCTGAAGATCCATGAGCTGTGCCATGGTAATATGATACTGTATTGTTATTTATCTAGGAAAGTCTGTTCGGCGCGAACATCAGCCTGCACGTCCGCCTAATCAACACGCATCTTGCCTTGTGCCTGGACCTATCTAATATCCACATCACATCCCAATACTGTCTTCACCTGTCGCCCATACCCAAAAAAATTCACACGCACGTTTCTGAAGATCGCCTCAGTCCTGAGGGGAGATACGCACGGAAGCACAGATTGGGGGAATTAGCCGGCCTCGATTACAGCGGCGGCGACATCGTGGTGAGGACTACTGAAGATGGTCGCCCCCGAGGAGAATTCCCAGCCGACATGGAAGTTCACTCAGTAAGCCCCCTGAATTTGCATTAGAGAAAGCGAAGGAGGCTCTCGTGGGCGGCGATGGTTGACCCACGGTGCCCGACGCGTCTGGTCTCAGCACCATCCCCATTGGCATTTTTACTATGGCAGCTACATTCCTTGATGAACAGAGTTTTCTGGAGCTTGGACGCTGGCTAAATGTCGAATGTAGATGCTTTGGTGATAAAGGCGACGTGGAGGATATTACAGAAGGTCAGTGTGTTACATCTTGATCTAAAGCGTATGCCACTGACGTTGACTTTCCATATAAGCGGATATAATATCAACAGTCGAGTTTGATCATACAGGAAACTATCTAGCAACTGGTGATAAGGGGGGAAGAGTAGTGCTTTTCGAGAGAAATGAGTCGGTTGGTAACCTCCCAAGCGGCGACGCTTTTAAGAAGCAAATATACCCGTGCGATTAGGAGGGACTGACCGTTGGCAGAAGAAAACATGCGAGTACAAATTCCACACCGAGTTTCAATCACATGAGCCCGAATTCGATTACTTGAAATCCCTCGAGATAGAAGAGAAGATCAATAAGATTAAGTGGTGTCGACGGCAAAATGCATCTCACTACCTGCTCTCTACCAACGACAAGACAATAAAGCTATGGAAGGTCTTTGAGAAGTCGCTGAAGGTTGTAGCGGAAAACAATTTGTCACACGATCTCACACCTGGAGGTATCGGCGGTGGAGGACCACAACGACCGAACCCTCCCGTCTCATTCAAGGACGCCTCACAATTAAAGCTACCTCGTTTGACACATCATGATACCGTTGTTGCCGCAGTACCTCGTCGAAATTACGCAAACGCCCATGCCTACCACATTAACAGCATTTCCGTTAACAGCGATGGGGAGACTTTCATTAGCAGTGATGACCTACGAATAAATCTCTGGAACCTCAACATACAAGATCAAAGCTTCAACATTGTTGACATAAAGCCTACGAACATGGAAGAGTTGACCGAGGTGATCACTGCTGCCGAATTCCACCCACAGAGCTGTAATTGGTTCATGTATGCAAGTTCGAAGGGCACGATCAAGTTGGCTGACATGCGAGAAAATGCACTTTGTGATCAACATGCTAAGCGTAAGTAATAGCTTCCGCTATTGTGGAACGCAGAAGCTGATATGCGAGTATCTAGAGTTCGAACAAGAGGAGGATCCTTCCGCACGCTCATTTTTCTCCGAAATCATATCCTCCATCTCTGACGTACGATTCTCCCACGATGGTAGATATATTCTGTCACGCGACTACCTGACAGTTAAGATATGGGACGTTAATATGGAACGGACTCCTGTCAAAACTATACCAATACATGAGCATCTTCGGCCGCGACTCTGTGACACTTACGAGAATGATAGCATCTTCGACAAGTTCGAGGTCGTTTTCTCCGGCGACGCCAAGAACGTGATGACAGGCAGCTACAATAACAACTTCATGATCTATCCCTCGGATCCTGAAAGGGAGACGGAAGTTGTTCTTCAAGCAGACAAGTCAGCTTTCAAGCAGAAGAAAATTGGGGTCCCAACCCCTATCAACACATCCACAAGTCCTACGAATGGGCCGGGAGGTAAGAAGGGCAACTCTAGAGCTGGCAGCCCAGCGGCAGGAGCAGGAGGTCAAGGGGGAAGGATGAAGAAAGAGACAGACGCGGACCAAATTGATTTCAACAAGAAGATATTGCACATGAGCTGGCATCCGTTCGAAGACAGCATAGCGATTGCGGCTACGAATAATGTTTGTCACTCCGATCCCCAAAAGACGTGGTATGCCCAATACTGATATGATTATTAGCTCTTCGTATTCTCGGCATTGTAAGCAACCACTGCATTCATATAGCTGCGGTCTCAAGGCACATTGCGCCTAGTGACCAGCCTATTCATTACCTATTACATGCGTGCACTGCCATCATCCTTCTAGAGGACGAACCACTGAACTTCAACCCGGGCAGGCACGAACAGTCCCAGGACTGAACTGATAGACACGACGTGAACCGACCAGGTTAGAGGGCGGCGTTTTGAGGCATAAAGTGATGACGGCATGGGATGGAAGACTCCTGGGGATGATGGATGCATTCTCATGTCTACTCAAGCGTTTACACGGCGGTAATGAATGCATTTGAGACCGCTAGCTGGAATGGTGGTAGAACCAGAGGCTTCGTAGATAAGGCCTTATTCAAGATCTTTCCATGTAACGAGTAACAAGTATCATCTCTTATGCAAAGCATGTTTTCCTATTGACCAACATTGGGATACCTGAGTAAGTACAGTACAGTTTACAATTCCAGGTCTAAAATAGAGCATGCAGAAGTCAGGAACCGGTACCAGGATTAAGATGCGGGCGGGAAGCCACTCCGCGAAGCTCTGGAGATCAAGCTCCGGCAATCACTGCATTTTCCAACATCCGAGGATGTACGGTGAGCATTCGTGCCAGGAGTAACCATTCACGATTAGCTTCTCATTCGACGCGCCTTCCCTTGCTTAATGGCTGCCTTGTGTCTCTCACCGAGTCTGCACCCCGCCATATAACCTTATAGACACGTGAGTCTTGCTTACACCCTTCATCTTCGGCATCCGCGCCCACCAAATGCAATCGAAGAGTCATACTTGAGGATATGCCATCATGGCACGAAAGAAAGCGCAGAAAGCTCACAACTCTCTAGATCCTCATTCCAGGATGCCCAACAATACTGAGGTAGACGGGTCACGCCAGCGCCATGTACTAACACGGCAAAATGGCACGTGGACACCTCCAGGGACAAAAGAGATCAACGTGGAGAAGGCCGAGGTCAGAGATGAGAGGAAGCCTTGGTCATTTGCAGGAGCTATGGGTGTTGGAGCAGCTATGATACACATGACCGTGCCTAAATATATGAATTGGGTGATTATGATGAGCTTGATCTTTGGAGGATGCTGTTCGAATGTTCGTATGTGGATGTAATGGAGGGCGTCGCGACAGCTGTTCTGACTTACCTTAGGTCTATGCTTTGGAGTCAATTATCAAGTGGGTTGGCTGGACATGTATTTCTGTTTGCTGAAGTTGCTAATTCATGCCTCGCAGGGAAGAACCTGACAGTGGTATGTCCGATTGACCACCATACGCACTTGGAGACCGCTCACACATTGCCAAGGCCTCCTCATCACCTTCACACAATTCGTCGTCGTCGCTCTTTTTACATTGCCAGGCCACTTCTCAATTAAACATCCGCCCTCCTTCCTCAAGCCGAGAAAAGTCCCACTGATCCGATGGGTGCCAAATATTGTCATGTTCTTCGCTGTCAATCTGCTGAACAATTTCGCCTTTGGATATAATATATCAGTCCCGGTACACATCATATTACGAAGTGGAGGTAGCGTGTTGACTATGCTTGTTGGATACATATGGGGAAAGCGATATACAAAAGTGCAGGGTGAGCTACTCCTCTTCGGCAAGAATCACTCGGCCAATTGTCCTAATCACAACGCAGTCTTCAGCGTCGCAATGCTCACAACAGGCATCATCATGGCCGCAATGGCCGACGCCCAATCAAAGGTACACTTCCTCTTTCCACTCACTATATTCCCTCTACGACAGCAACCGCCTAACGTCTTCCTCCAGGGCAAGACCTCTTCTTCCTCCACCACTATCAACTTCGACCCCTCCTTACTCATCGGGCTCCTAATCCTCTTCATCGCCCAACTCCTCTCCGCAATAATGGGCCTCTACACCCAACTCACCTACGCCAAATACGGCTCCCACTGGCACGAATACCTCTTCTACAGCCACTTCCTCTCCATCCCGCTCTTCCTCCCCTTCGCCCCGTACCTCCTCTCAAAATTCAAGATCCTGCTATCTTCCCCACCAACTCCACTCGCCCCAATACTATCAAAGTCCTTACTCCTTCTCCCCACAAAAACATCCTCAGAGAGTTCCCAACTCCCACCCATCCTCACCATTCCCTCTTCCGCTTTCCCCTTTACCATAAGCGTGCCCAAACACGTCATTACCCTGCTGCTAAACGCACTAACGCAATACGCCTGCATCCGCGGCGTCAACCTTCTTGCAGCGAGAACGTCAGCATTGGGCGTTTCTATCGTACTCAACGTACGGAAACTTGTTAGCTTGTTTGTTAGTATTTGGCTGTTTGGTAATAGATTGCCGCTTGGGGTGATGGTCGGGGCGGCGGTTGTTTTTGGGAGCGCGGGGATTTGGGGCTGGGAGGGTCAGAGGATTAGTGGGAGGGAGAGGGATAAGAGTAGAAAGAAACAGTAGGATGACGAAGCGTGTATTAATAGACGTTATGTATGAGTATATTAAAGCAGCACTAGAGCATTTGTTGGATCGAGGGTCATAGGTTCATTGCATAAGACATTTACAAGGGATTCTGCTCTCTCCTGCTTGATCGTTTGATTGTTTATAATCTAAGCCAAGAGTGATCCACCCACTCGGGTCAAAAAGCTACGAAGGTACAAAAACCCGAAGAACAGATGATGGCAGGCAGCAGGCCCCATTGATATAAAGTAAACCGCCACCGCGAAAAAAATAAGCGGAGAAAATAACGCCGAGCCCCATGGGTTTGTTGTCTATGAGAGTACAAACGGCCCGCGGTAGAAATACAGTTCTGGTCTTCATTCGGTGGCGGCCTACAAAACTTCTCCCACGATCTTGGCGGCTTCTCTGTATGTGCCTGTTTTCGTAGTTAGAGGGCAGATCTTCGAAGGTTTGGAGAGAGGTAAGGTGAGGGGCAAAGGGGGGAAAGAAGACTTACCAAGCAACTTCTCGCACTTTTCCCTCTCCGCCTTGATCCCATCATCTTCATATAACAGATCCCCAAAGTACTCCTCCTTATACAATTCACTCACCAGTCGATTCTGCACCACATCCTTACTATGATTCACCAGTAAATGCATCACCGCTTTCGGAACTTGATCCGCGATCGTCTCGCGCACGATATTGAAATACGATGATATCAGGCGCCGGATTAGTTCTGTTTCGAGGGCTTCGCGCTCGGTGAGTTCGGGGTCGCCTTGGGAGTTGGAAGGGGGGAAAGAGTCGTAGTCTGTGTAAGTGGAGGAGGGAGGGTGGGGGACATCGTAGTCGTCTTGGGTGTATGGGGGGCGCTCATTGTGACGGGGGGCGCCACGGCGGATACTTTGGCTGAAGCTGGGTTCGGTGTTGTGGCTTACATGGCGGGTTCCCATTGCTGCTGCGGCGGTACCGCCTATTGCGTTTGGACCACCTGAGGAGGGGAGTCCGCCTTCTTTGCCGAAAAAATAGTTCAGGAAGGAGTCCCGGGTTGCTCCTCCTGCGGCAGTGCCGCCGTTCGTTGTTGCGATCATACTGCTATGGCCGTTTTCATGTATGCTTCGGCCTACAGCCGGGGACATGCTACGGCTTCCTTTTGCGTGGCCGCGGTGAGGTAGCGTGTGGATGCTTTTCACTTCGTCAAGGGCTTCTTCTTCGTCTTCGGGGGTTGCGGTGCCATTGACTCCGCCTGAGAGTTCTTTTCTTCGTCTTTGTTCTCGTTTTCGACGCTCTTCGGTTGCGGCTAATTGCTTCTCCTTGTCCCGCTTGGACTGAACGACGGATTCCATGGCTGCTGCTGCGCCGAGGAAGTTAGGGTGGTTGGTGTTGATGTAGGCGCGTTGTATGGAAATTAAAGATTCAACGTAGCTTGATGCTGGTCCTAATCGTTCTCGGAGGAGGTCTGACACGACTTCGATGAGTTTTGCTTGAAGGCGTGGGAAGCGAGAGAGCTCGGTTGACCCGCAAGTATGACAAATCTTGATGAGCTCTTCGTATACAAGTTCCACGCAGCGCTGGCTGGGAATTTCGAGCATCTTAATTTGAGGTTTTACAAGGAGATCGAAGGCAAGTTCGGGGACGAAGAGACTCGGACGCGGACCAGTAGAATTACGGATTGCCGTTCGGATATCTAGGACGGAAAGATTTTGTGTGGGATCGATTGTTTCTAGGGAGTTTCCAAAAACCGAATTGAAGATATAGTATATCCTTGCACCACCACATAGCTCCTTGGTAGAAATTTCCATGGATGTGCCGTCTATTGACGAGATAAAAGATGAGGCGAAGCGTGTCATCAGTTGTAATATAAGAGAGCCACGATGCTCTTTGCCGCTGAATTGCATGTTGCCGTAGCTCGCAAGCTCTTGCTGTGTCTGGCCCATCAGGGTATTCAACCTTGCCTTGATATCTGGTAATCGGTCTCGGATGTGCGCCATCAGCGTGTTGTTGAGACTCTTCGCGAGAAACTGGGTTCCGCATCGGTTCGCCATATTCCGGTAAGCAGGGTTATGCCTGAAGAAGTCCGCTTCATCCTTCAATGCATCTGCCAGAGACTTATTCCCTTGAATATCCTGCTGTGACCGATTGACAACCCCAATAAATCCAAGCTTTAGCGGATAGACTCGCCCAGAGAGTATATCCAATGCGTTGGTGCCATGGTCCATAAGATCGATCTTAGTGAGCACGCCTATTGTTCGTCGCCCCATTGGATCCACATGACGGGCTAATTTCAGAGCTTCAGAATTGACGATATCAACGTTCGCTGGCGATACTGCTAGAATTATACTGTTTGGCTTTGCGATGTACTCAGAGATGAGATTCCTGGTCTGCTTCTCAATATCCGACGGCTGGTCTCCTATGGGAACTTTGGTCAAACCAGGAAGATCGACCAACGTTAAGCTAAGGACATGTGGTGAATATATCTTTAGATTTATTGGCTGCCTGTTGATTCCTTTATTGCTTCCTGCTATTCTTGCGGTCTCATTCTCGATCTCCCTCTTGACCTGTTGGAAATCGCGGAACTTTTGCCCGGGGAGATGGTGAAATTCGGCCCACTCTCCCTGCCCAGCCACACTTGCTGCTGTATGTGGAACGTGCACCTCATCGCTCTCAGGCTTGTCTTCTCGCTCGCTTGGAACGTTAATGAGTTGTAGAATCAGAGGCCGCCTTGTTACGATGCCGCTACCGCGAGGTAGGAAATCACGTCCGACGATGTTCTCTAGAACTGAGGATTTTCCAGACGACTGAGAGCCTACCACAACCTATCATCAAGTCAGTCAAGAGCTACAAGCAATGCGCCGAGAGCCGGAAGGGCGGGGCGCACTATTTGAGGAAGATCTAGCGAGTCGTTGCCGATCGTGTTGAAGACGAGATCCTGCAGCTTGTTGACCACATTCAACAACTCCTCCCCGAGAGACGCCATGTTGGAGGTCGTTTTTAACGAAATGGCACTCGGGGAGACGGGTTGGGAGGGTTGAGGTTCGCGTCACGCCTGCTAGTCACAAGCTTTTACACACCGACTGACCAGGACGAGGCACCCTCAGGGCAGGACTGAAAGACCCAACGGCAACGACACTTGGAAGAGGAGTAAGCCGATTGATTATGTATACCGTTTTGGGTGCTTAAGAAAATTGCTCGCCGTCCAAGAATTCCAGGCCGCCAAGCAACCTTCGCTCATTGTTTACTAGCCGTGTCCTCTCCCAAAGGAATACACTCACCATGACGTTTTGCCTCCCCGCTCTCTGTTACAAGAAGCCCATGCGTCATACTGAATCCTCTTTCCATATGTCCTAATTGTATTGTACAGGCAAGTTATATAGTATCAGGAAAGTCTTATTGCAGGGACTATTGAGCAATTATGTACAACTTAGCCTTCTTATCCTCTTTCTTGCTATTCGCAAGTCTGCAGCTGCTATGTGATGCTTTTCCTTCCTGGGATCTCTCTATTCAGCGACCGTTGAATCCTCATAAGGCGACGACCTCAATTAAGGGTACTCGGCAGGCGTACGCCATTTGCAGAGACTTTGTCCATTATGTCTGCTAATTATTTCATAGACTAAAGGATGCTGGAATTATCCCAGACGGTGAGTCCCGTCTCATTGAAACTGCAGTATCCGAATTGGACGATTGGACCACATCTTCAAACTCCATAGGATCAATGTTTTCTTGCACGCATTTGAGCAGCCGTCTTTTCTTTAGCACAATTACTAACATGTTTTGCGTCTAGTCCTTGATGATTTTGAACCATCTGTTTCTATCCTTCTCTCTTACCCTTCAAAGCATAAGTCCGTAACTCTTGGTAATAAGATCAAGCCGAAAGCTGTTTCCTCGCAGCCAATTTTCGACATCTTTGCCTCTGACACAACTCCAACTCGAACTGTCAAGGACAATGCGACATATACTCTAGTGCTCACTGACCCCGATGCTACCTCCCGTGCAGACCCTGTGAAAGCACAGATGTGTCACTGGATTGCCACCAATATAACTAAGCAATACAACCCTGATATATCTGGTGGATTTGAGCACCTATTGTCGTTGGCTTTCGATAAAAGTTCTGGAGGCAGTGGTATCCACGAGCTGATGCCCTACGTCCCACCTAGCCCTCCGCCAAAGACAGGGTATCATCGCTACGTGTTCGTCCTACTTGCGCCAGCAGCTGATGCCCATCCGCCCAAAGACCTGAAAAAGCCGAAGGATAGGCCTCATTGGGGGTACGGAAAGATTGGAGCAGGGGTGAGAGAGTGGGCAGAAGAGAACGACTTGGTTGCTGTTGGTAAAGCTCTCCACGGTCATATCCTACCAACCGGAAATCCGGGATAATGAGTCAGGTGTCGGAGATCAGGTGAACAAGCTAATTTGTGTCAGGTGCCAATTTCTTTTACTCTCAGAATAAGAAGCAGTAAATCTCCCAAAACGATGACTTGGTCAAAAGCTCGGTCAATACATTTGCTCCCGCTATCAGATCCATCTCAGGCAGCCCCTACCATCATGGCTAGAACGGCACTAGATTGATGACATGATTAAATCTACGGATTGAAGACCGTCAACAAGAAGAACTTACTCGGACTACGCGTTTTTGGCTTATGCGAAGATCTATTGCTCGAGCATGAGGCGAAAGTCATGCATATAGGAGGATACGGGTCCTCAATTTCGCAGATTTGCTGGGCAGCAAGTAGATCAACAACAGGGTTAGATATTAAAATGGGGTGTTGGACAAAGCAATGACCAGACACCAAAACCATCTTTTAACAGGCTATTCACCTTCTAAATCATTACTTTACCAGACTTCTTACGCTGTGAAATGATCGGTGTTGAATGAGTGTGCTCCATTCTTTTACAAAGTATTAGTACGAAATGTAGTGTCAATGGAACTGCCCAACGTGGCGTCCCGGAGAAAGTGGGGTTAGCAGTAGTGAAATGCGATGGATTGAGCGAAGTGCTTTTCGATACGTCCCAGCATAGCAATTCCAAGGATCAACATCGCGCCTGCTCCCGCCACTAGGAAGACCGATAGCGTGGTGGCTTTAAAATAGTCTGTTGTCTGACATCAACAAAGATCAACACAAATACAAAGTAGATTCGCAATCGCCGTAAAGACAATTTTCTAATCACTCTGAAGGGCTTGAGCCGTACACCGGCTTTAAGGCTATCTATGTGCTTGGCGTTTCAGCTAAGCTAACTGAATGACCACGACACGTGAACAGTACCTAACCACTTGACACAAAATACGAAATATTGAAATAGACGCCGGAATATGTCAAGGTCGAGCAGAAGAGTGTTACCTGGCCATCTAAAGCTTCCCCTTTCTCTTGCTCTTCATCCGCCAAAAACGTACACGTCGAAAACCATATCCGGCATTCTTGTACAACTTCTGGTTCGGAGGGGCACATTAAGGCTGCTTAGCGCAGAATGACCCAGCGCAGCATGAAGAGGCTGATTGTGTGCTGCGATGGTATGGATATTCCATCCGTGGTCAACCTTCGATCTATGCCCCTGTTCGAATTGTAGAACTCGTTGACTAAATCATTTCTGAAGGAACGTGGTTGGATTCGACTGGTAGTTACCAGAACCATGAGCTACCTATTCCTAGCAATGTCACGCGTATCTCGCAAGCCATCAAGCCACTGAGCTCAAATGGCATTGAGCAGGTGATTTATTATCAGGTATGGCCCGCCCAATTCTGTAACTACGGAGAGCGAACAGGCTTGCGGCTGCTGAGTCTATTATGGAAATTGACACAGCCATTCTTCCTAGGCAGGCATAGGCTCGACAGGAAACCAACTAAATCGTGTCATTGGGGGTGCCACGGCCGAAGGTTTGAGTGAGAACATTAGGAGTGCCTACTCGTTCGTCGCTACCAAGTCAGTACGGTCTAGCCCAATTTTGTCCTTGCATTCAAATAACACTACAAATCCAGCTACGCGGCTGGCGATGAGATTTTCCTCTTTGGCTTTTCCCGCGGAGGTAGGCACAGAATAACATCAGCATTTAATTCCTCAGTCCGCTGATAAGGCGACCAAGCCTTTACCGCTCGATCGATTGCTGGCCTTATCGATGGAGTTGGTCTCTTGACTAAAACTGGATTGGACTACCTTGCGGAGGTTTTCAAGGATTTCGAGAACCGCGAAAACCCGCGCTACAAACCCAAATACCCAAACACACCCTTTCCGAACAAGCCAAGTGCTGCAGACCCAAATTACAAATTACTGCTTCAGAGTGTAAGTGGCGGAGTTGTAACAAATTTCAGGACAACCCACTAATGGTGATCAGCGGCATCTCTCAAGACTTGATATCACCATCAAAGTGGTAGGAGTTTGGGACACCGTTGGTAAGTATTCCCCTCTTCTGTTGGACACTAGCATCTCCTAATTGTTGAGGTATTAGGATCTTTAGGAATTCCCCGGATCCCGTGGCTGGAGAGGCTTCATTTGCAGAGTAAATCTAAGAAGGAGTTTTTATTCTACGACACCAACCTCAACAATCACATAGAATATGCCTTTCAAGCGTTGGCGCTGGTAAATACCTTGGGGTACTTCTGGAAGTACTCGAGCTAATGGAAAATTATCATGGCAGGATGAGCAAAGGGCTGCTTTTACTCCGTCTGTCTGGGAGAAGAGAAGAGGAAATACGACAGTATGGAGTCTCTGCAAAATCATATGGGAATTTGCTGATTTGCGAAGAATTTGAGGCAGGTCTGGTTTCCAGGTGTACACCAAAATATCGGAGGGGGTACGTAGGACACCGGTTCCGTCGAAGATTTTCTGCTGATATCTCTCTGATAGGATACGCCGATCAAGGGCAATCAAACATCACCTTGGCTTGGATGATGTCTCAAGTACAACCATTTATCGATTTTGATGTGGATTACATCCTCGATCAATATGATGAAACCGAAAAGTATTACAAGGACACAGGCCAGAAAGTGCGCCCATGGAGCTTTGGTATGTTTCTGTGATTTCCATTCCAATGATGGATTCTAAGAGTATGACACAGGCAAGATATACAGATCTATGACTGGGCTCTATGTCATCGATGGGAGACTAACTCGTACGCCGGGTGGCTACTATCGAGTAGACCCGGACACAGGTCGTAAAACGTCCAAACCGCTCCGAGAAACCAACGAGTATATTCACCCATCGGCTAGATCAAGAATCGAACTCAAAGGACCTGGGTTAGATGATGAGGGTGTATATCATTGCCCAGCGCTGGATCCTTACAAGCTGAGGCGTATGGATGGCACTACTACGAAGCGACCTTCTTTCGTCTGGGCACCTCGCTCGCGACGGAAATCAAACTTGCACGAGTTGCCAGAAAGCCCACTCTGGGAAATCGGTAAGTTTGCTCCGCTGATCTTGTGGCATAGTATCTCATGGCAGATTAGAGAGGGAGCTTCTGCGCGAGAGTCCTAGAATGAATGAATACGTGCTGGGAGAGTCAAATCCGAAAGGTTCACCTGAGCCAGAACGATCTTTAGAACGGCGGTAAAAGGATTTTATGTGTGTGAGGGTCTGCATTAGGGTCTTCCCTGGAAGCCCCAGAATAGTCCATACAGAATACCTGACTATACTGGCAAAGAACAAGAACATCTACCGGCAGAGTATGAGGAGCAAACATAGCGAGCAAATCACCGGTCTCGGGAAGCTTTGTAAGGGCGGGCAGACCCTGAAGATGACGTAGACGCTCGCAGCATCACCAGCAAGAAGCTGCAAAGGGAGACACAGAGAACACTTCATAACAGTTCCAACCTATCAACCCTTATCATGTCCGCATTGGCCTCCTCCTACATAATTGTTGGTGCCGGGGTCTTTGGAGCTTCCACTGCCCTCTACCTTTCTCGGCAGAAACCAGCACCAACCATCATCTTGATAGACAGGACTACCTATCCGTCTCCTCTTGCTGCTTCACATGATATCAACAAGATAGTGCGCTCAGATTATGGGGACATCTTCTATTGTAAATTAGGTTTGAAGGCCATTGAACGATGGCGGACGGATCCCTTGTTCGTAACGTGGTTCCATCAGAGCGGCCTACTCAAAGCAACGGATCATAACACAGACCTAGTTGACAAAATATTCGAAAATTACAAGAAACTCGGATCTGATGTCAAAGCTGAGTTGTTCGGTCCAGAAGAACTGAAGACCAGGTTCAATGGAATCTATGCCGATACTGATTTGAGCGACGTCGAACATCTCTTATGGAACCCTTCTTCAGGCTGGGCGGAAGCTACGGCGGCATTGAAATACACGCTCGACGCTGTTGTCGAGAACGGCGTGCACTACGTTGCTGCCTCCGTTGCAAATCTGATCTTGAAAGATGGGGCATGTACGGGTATTCGCACCGAAGACGGCAGGACTTTCACAGCGAAGAAGATCATTTTGTCTACAGGAGCATATACCGCCAAGCTCATAGCAGATAGTGCACCAGACCAACCTGGTCTCCAAGTTGGAAATCGGATCACGGCGTGCGGGGTGTGCGAGGCTGCTGTGAATCTCAGCCCCGAGCAGGTGGAGAAGTTCAAGAATGCCCCTGCTTTTGTGCTCGATGCAAATAAGACTCAGGGTATTTAAGATGTGCTATTACCAATATCGGACGTTGAGCTGATATTTGAGATATTTGCAAGGCGAAACCATGCCGCCTACGCCTAAGAACCAGCTCAAATTCATTCGTGATATGCCTTTCAAGCATACCGTCGAACACTCTGCTTCTGGGCAGAGAATATCTGTTCCGTTCACCACTCCAGAGAGGAGCCAGTGGACTTCGCCGGATAAGATGCCAAACGGTATCAGGGAGGAGATTGACACGGTAATGCGAGGTATTTATGGCAAGGAGGTTGAAGGACTGAAGCCTGATGATATGCGATTTTGCTGGTAAATACCCGTCCATTCACTTGTCATGTCTTGCACTGACCCCTGAGCGTTGCAGGGACGGTGTAACACCCGACAACAACTGGTAATCTTCCCTTCCCTTTACTCCCTTTCTCCAAGTGATTCTCTTGACTCACAATCCAGGTTCATCACCCCCCATCCCCGCTGCCAAAACCTCTACATTGCGACTGCAGGTACGCTTACCCCGTTCCCTACTCCCCCTCCCTTAACTACCCATGTCTACTACCTTACTAACCTTTTCTCACCAGGATCCTTCCACGTAAGCTCCTAACCAATCTCCTGAACACATCTCCCACCCCAGCCGCACTCACTAATATCCCCTATCATCTCCCGTAGGGCTGGAAATTCCTCCCCATCGTTGGCGAATACGTAGTGCAGATGCTTAAAGGTGAGCTACCTGACGAGGAGCGGAGAAGATGGGAATGGGATCGTAATCTTGAGGGAGCAAGGAATCCTGTGTTGCCTGAGAGGGAAGTAGATGATTTGAAGGTGTAAGGGGGCGGTAGGTCTTGAGCGGTTTGGGGGAAAGGTTGTTAGGTATTTCGTTGGGTCTGGAGGTTGGATCATCGAGTGATGGGAAGGGAGGGTTCCTGCGTTGTATGAATGTGTGGGGATTTTAGGACGTCAGTGTATCTGCGCCAGCGTCGGTAACTGTTCTTGTGTCTGTGACGAGATAGGGGAGCTCGTGGATTGTGCATTATAAAAGCAGGTTGAGCATTTGGACCGAGATTATGGGTTTTGGAAGACTCCAGCCCAATTGCTTTGCGTTTTGTCCATCCGCTCTCTCGTTCATCTAGCGTGCAAAGGTCATAACGCCATCTACACTCATGCCACCCATATGCTAAACAATGCAATCGCTCAAGCGCCATTCATGCAATCAATCAGTTGTTTGCCTCCCTACACCTCCGCAACCCACTTGCTAATTTCACATCACCATATTCGCCGCTGCAAAATCCGGATACTGCGCCTGCAAAAGACTTGCCACCCGTTCCACCTCCTCTGCAATCCCCTTGACCTTCTCATCCCACTTCCTGATCTCCCTCCCCACAACCTTATCCCCCCTTCCTCCCGCTACCCCTGCCGCCGCTGTCGTTGTTCCCATCTTCTCCCCGCTCCCCTCCACCCCATCGAAAAACAACATCTCGTCAATTTGGTCGATTCGCCCGGCTAACCGGCCCTGCTCTAACATCGTTGCGGCGTACTGTTCCGCTTTCTCTGCGTCCAAGTCGAGGAGGAGCCCGAGTTCGTGCATGCCGATGTTGGAGTACAGACGCGAGGCGGAGAGGAGGTTGTGTTCTACGACCGCTTTTGCGAGGACGGTGCTCCCGTCGCTGGTCTTAGCGAGCTGGTGCGGGCGGAGGGTGGAGGCGAATTTTGAGACTTCCTCTTTTGTGAGGAGCCGGTCGAGGAACATTTTTTCGAGAATGGAGAATTCGGGACATTGGGGGGAGCGCTCGTCTTTGTATAATTTGGCGAGGGTGCGGGAGCGGTTGGGGCCGGCGGGGGCGAGGACGGCGCAGGTCATGGCGCAGGAGAGGGCTTGCATGCGTTCTTCTTCGGCAAGGGCGGGGGTGAAGGAGACGCCGTGGTAAGTGGAAGAGGCGTCGAGGAAGCGGCGGCGGGCGTCGAGGATGCGGGCTTGGGAGAGGTGGAAGGTTAGGGAGAGTTCTGGGTCGGAGATTTTGTAGAGTAGGTTTTTGGCGCGGTTGAGGTAGGATTCTGCGGTTGTGGTGTCGTCTTCTTCGATGTAGAGACGGCAGATACGCATCCAGGTTCGCACTCTAGCGTCGTCGGTGATTTTGCGCTGGGAGGATTCGAGTGGGATGCCTTGAAGCATTTTGGCGGCGTCGATGAAGTCTTCTTGTTCTTGGTAAGCGTCGGCCATAATTTCGCGAATTGCAGCATCTTGTTCTTCGAAGGAGACCACGCGGGGTTGGAGGGTCTGCAGGGCATGGGTTCCGACTTCTATCCTAGCTGAGGTGGTGGGGAGGGCTGATATGGCTTCAACGGCAGAGGCGAGGAGGGGCCGAGAGGATACTATGCCGAGGGATTCGGAGAGAATGGAGTCGATGAAAGCGGTGAGGTTGGCAGGAATTGTGTTGGTGTCAGGTGCGGATGTTATTTGAGAGAGAAGTTGGCGGTATTTCGTAGGACGGTCTGCGGTGGAAGAGCTTTCGAGGTTGCTGAGGGCGGAGGTTACCCATGGGGAAGCCATGCTGGATAGCTCTCTGGTGGTGCGGCTTGATGAGTGCTGACACTGTGCAGCGCTAGGATTGCTTCATTCGTGGTAATTCAGGGGAGTCGTCGGGCATATAAAGTGTTACTTGAGGTCTATGTTTTTCGATAGAACCTGGCCGTTGAACGGTACTTCTGATAAGGCTGAAAACCAGGACCTTCAATACTACAACGTCATATCGCATGAATCAGTACACTTTTTAATTCGGTTCAGATGCGCGCCATTGCATGTGATACGCAAGGGGACACTAGATAGCTTTGAGAAATTGAAGAATAAGTTGTCTCTTGTAGAACTACAATACAAAGCTCTATCTACTGCGCTTTAGATGATACAATCTCTGGGAAATATTGGTCAGTATAACATTTCACATATTACTAAAGGAATCTATCTTACTCTCAACATCCGCAACACTTTGGTTGAGGATCTGCTGTAGTGTCCTTGGGTTCTCCAGCTCCTTCGTAATCTTGTTGATTATGTTTTCCGCAAGCTCCTTCTGCTGTCTTTGCTTGACCTGGCCTTCATAACGGACCCATGAGTCAAGCACCGATTTAGCTTCAGCGGCGAGCGCGGTCTTCTGCTCCAGTTCGAAAACCTCGGCCTCGATTTTTGCCGTTTCCTAGGACAAGTCAGCTTCAATCGTATATCATTGGTGCAGGCGTTCAGGGATACCTTCGAAACCTCAAACAGCTGTTTTGTCACATCTATGACACTGGTCAATTCCTTAACATGGTCGATCCTAGTCTTTACGGCGGATGTGTGATCCTCCCTCGCTGCGTTCAGAATCCCCTTCATCTTAGCAATCTGGCCCTCCGCCCAATCTTTGTACATAGGCCCTCCGTAGTGGAAAACAGCCCAGAACACGCTAAGAGTTGCAAGCATGATAATTGACTCTTCATTCACGACATAGAATTCATTGCTGATCGCAAACACGGAAAGCGAGGCCCCGGCGGAGAGGATGGCAGTCTTGGAGATTAACGAGGAGCCCGGCAGAGCATCGATGATCGATTGAGCCTTCTTGGAGGGTTCCTCGGCAGGGACGTTAGAGGCGTTTCGTTGTGACGTGAGGGACGTGGAAAGAGGGAGGGTGCGGAGGGGAAGAGCTGGTCGGAGTCGAGCGGCGCCTTCAATGGATCAGCATGTCACTCGATTTGAACGGAGAGCCTCTATAGATTGCGTTACTTACCGACAGCGCTCCGTGCCAACCGAGACGCCATTGTAGATGTGTGATTAGACAACGAGAGCTCGGTGCAAGTGAGGTGTTTCTGAAGCTGAACCGCGCCTTTCCGATTTGAGAATAGCCATCTTGGCACTGCCCAATGCATGGACGAAATCCGAATTTCGATGTGTTAAAGTATAGCAGTCGCAAAACACAATGCCTGCGTTGACCAATGGTCTAGACTCTGTGAAGAAGAGAAAGAGGAAGGATGCGCCATCTGAGAGCTCGAAGAGAAAGCGGGTAGCCTCCAAAGAATCCTCAGAGGAATCCGATCTTCAAGACGATATCCTGAGCCTTGAGAAAAAAATACTTGAGTCTCGGAATAATTACAACAGCATACACACTCTTCTAAACTACCTAAGATTATCGGACCATGGTAGCGAGGAGAATGTGCTCGCTGCCGTGGCTCTTTGTCGAGTGTTTTGTAGGTTACTGGCTGGTGGAAGCTTGAACAAGCATAGAGAGAAAGCTGGCAACGAGAATACAATCGCGCAGTGGTTGGGCGAACGATTGCAAGACTATGAGAATGAATTGCTGAAGACGCTCAAGGAGCCAGACGTTGGAAAACAAGGCACAGCATTGACACTTCTCATGCGACTGGCAAAGGAGGAAGCCGCACACCTGGACAATCTTAAAGAATCTGTATGGCGAGATGGTATTTTTGGGAAACTAGTCCACAAACTGCTGGAGGACGAAGTTGTCGAGGAAACAAGGGCAGGGTTTGTCGAGAACTACGTTGAGAAGTACGACGATGTTCGATACTACACCTTCGCTTTATTGGCGTACGTAAGAGCATTGATACTTACGATTACATGCTTACCTCTGATAGAGATCTTCTTTCCAGCGGAGTCTCGCACGCATTCTCCCGGAATGCGCTTTCAATCATGACTGCTGTAGAGACCATTCCAGAACAGCAGGAAGAGCTCGAAAACTTCTACGTTGGCCCTCCAAGCAAAGCAAAACACGACTTGTACTCCTTGACATCCCACAGAAAGCAAGCGCAAAAAGCCTGGATGTCTATACTTCGGCAGGATCTTACGAAAACACAACGCAAATCTGTGCTTGATTTGATGTCTCATCGAATCGCTCCCTGGTTCCTGAAAGTGGAATTGCTCATGGACTTTTTGACTGACTCCTTCAACGTCGGCGGCTCAACCTCCCTGTTGGCGTTGTCTGGACTGTTCTACCTAATCCAGAATAAGAATCTTGATTACCCTTTGTTCTACCACAGACTATACTCCCTCCTTGATCCCAGTATTCTCCACTCAAAGCATCGCTCGCGCTTTTTCCGTCTGCTTGACACCTTCCTAGCTTCTACGCATCTACCAGCTGCCTTAGTGGCAAGTTTCATCAAGCGGCTCTCACGTCTAACGCTGTATGCACCACCGTCAGGCATTATTGTCGTGATCCCTTGGATCTACAACCTATTGAAAAATCACCCGACCTGTACGTTTATGATTCACCGAAAGGGCGAGGTGGAAAAGGAAGAGAATGGATGGGGGGACTTGTTTCGAATGGAAGAAACAGATCCTATGGAGACAGATGCGATCGAGAGCAGTCTTTGGGAGATCCACATGCTGCAAACTCATTACCATCCCAATGTTGCGGCGATTGCGAAGATCATCTCGGAGCAATTTACGAAGCAAGCATACAATTTGGAGGACTTTCTCGACCATTCCTATGGGACGATGCTTGAAGCCGAGCTATCAAAGGACATCAGAAAAGCTCCAGAGGTTGAGTACGAGATACCCAAGAAAATTTTCATGAAGCAGGATGCAGATACTGGAAAGGAGGATAGTTTACTGGTCAAGCTCTGGGATTTCAGCTAGTAATACTGATAGAATCTACCGGACAAACGCTAGCGTACGACTGTTGCCATAATTAGGCTTGGAACTGATACTCCATCGCAAATTGTGTCGTGTTACAAGCTTCGGAAGAGGGAAGGTTATAAGTAGCTGATTATGGGTTTGACACAAGGCGATTGTGTCTTGATGACTGCCTCATTGCAGCCTTTCGCGTCTTCGCTGAATTAAGCGATGAACGGGCTCCGGCAAAGGAATGATTGCAAAATCATTCTCAAATTTGGACTGCCGCCAGCCCCACAAAGCTCACATTCAACGCCCTTCTCGTCTCAGAACGACTTCGCTATGAATTCCACTTCTGCGACCTCGACGAGACGCCAATTGTCATCATTGGGACTCCCATCCAAGTTAGGACCCGAAAGACTTATGAATCTAGGATTGGCCAACACGGCCAACCACTGTACGAATACATTTGAAACATGCAGGGTGCGTAGATCCGGATCGTACTGTGAATCTTTAACGTCGATTACTCCAGAGCGGAAGATTCAATCATTTTGGGTTGCTCCAAAGCTCAGAGCGGGTGGATAGGTAGAAACAAGCAAAAGCGATATCTTCCTAATGGCGGCAGTTCTACCGTGGATGACATACGGAATTGGTATCGAGATTTGCTTGAGTGGATATCGGAGATTGTCCGATAGACGCTGAAGGGAAGGGACAATCAAATGGATGTGTCCCAGGTAGTAAACATTCTTAGATAGAATATATGAGAAGCCTCCAGGTAAATCTGGCGACAAGTGTAGATAATTGAAAACAATTTTTTGTTTGTTTCCAGGTAGTAACTCCTCTGTCATGACGTTCCGCACCAAGTGTCGGAGCAACAATCAGGTTCTCGAACACAGACTATCGTCTGTGGCTGAACGACAATATTGTTTCTTCTATCCTCGGCAAATGAATGCGTGTAGACCGGTGAATGAATTCTGGGAGCTCGATTGAGAAAATCAAGACCCGTCCTACACATTATGACACTCAGTATTTGCTCTCGTGAGAAAGTATGATACCCTGGATGCAGATTAATCAACCTTTGAGAAATCTGAAGCTCGGAATCTGCAATTTTACACAACACTCAATAATTTGAGCAACAATATGGATTCTGTGGAAATCTGGCGGCTGCAAGCAGTCGGCTGTAGTGGCTGAGTGTCGGCTGACGAGGCTGAGCCAAGCTCAAACAACGAACGGATTGGCTTGGCTGTCAACCTGCTCAGCGCTGCCCAAATGTTGTATTCTATACTTAGACGTCGCCCAAGACGTTACACAGATATCCTGAGAGTCAACTGAACAATCTTGTAAGCCCGAAGACCTGTGAAGCTGGGCCCTGCTGTGAGCTGACCCGTTACAGATTGGTTCTCACGGTTCCCAATATGACGCTGAAAGACCTACTCAAGAAAAAAGAGAAGACCAACAACGATGTCGTTGCCCCGATTGTACCTGCACTAGGGCAAGATCCCTCTGCGCCGGGGGTCACAATCATGCGCTCTGACACCAATAGCCAAGAGCTCATCAGTCCCCCAACCTTCGCTAGCGACAACGCTGCAGCCCATACAGACGATCACTCGACCACTAAGCGGTTTTCCCGGCTACGAAGCTCCTCCAACGCATCTACGACTTCGAAGAGG
The DNA here is from genome assembly GCA_002927785.1 of Cladonia uncialis. Taxonomy (NCBI): domain Eukaryota; kingdom Fungi; phylum Ascomycota; class Lecanoromycetes; order Lecanorales; family Cladoniaceae; genus Cladonia; species Cladonia uncialis. The sequence continues at coordinate 38,576 of NAPT01000070.1, forward strand.
TCCAGCATCGGCGAGAAGAGACTATCTCAAAGACTACACCTACCTCATAGTAGGTCACGAGCCTCCAGCCAAAGCTCCGTCAATGTCCCTACCGACCTCCCAGACATCCAAGATATGTCTCTCGAGGGCGAAGAGAGGGAAGCACGCTGGGAAGAAAGAGCTACGATCCTAGCACAAGCCAATCCCAATACCAGACCTAAGTCTCAGGAGGGGAGAGCCGGGTCGAAAAGTCCAGACGAGAAACTCAGGGAAAGGTTACAAGGTCAAAGACCAGCACATCTCAGCGAACGACCTGTTATGGGTACTCGCAGCCTGAGCTCTGCCAAAGCCGATGACGATATACAAAAAGCTATTCAGCTTCACGAAGCAGGGGACCTTGCCCAGTCTAGTGCCATGTTTGGCCGACTAGCCAACGGCAATGCAATGGCGCAGATAATGTATGGACTCGCTCTTCGACATGGCTGGGGTATAACGCCCAATCCAGCTCTTGCTGTGCAGTATCTCTCTGCTGCTGCCGCATCCTCGGCCTTGATCGAGTCTGCTGCCCTATCATCAGGTATGAAGAAGGGAGGAGCGGCAAAGGGAGAATTGGTGCTGGCGATTTACGAGCTGGCGAATAGTTTTCGGCATGGTTGGGGCGTGGAGAAGGATCCGATTGCTGCAAGAAACTATTACGAGACGGCTGCGAATCTGGGCGATACGGATGCGATGAATGAGGTTGCGAGGTGTTACGAGATGGGCGACGGAGGGAAGAAAGACAGGGTGAGTTCTCAATTCTTCATTCCTTCCACCATCAAGGCGTCAAGAAAGCCCAATAGTCGCTGCTATCCGACGCAGTCTGAATTCTTGACCGTCAACATCCAACCTAAGAAATCAAGCTTCACTGGCCATAAGAACAGCGTCTACAATGCCTCAGCCTCGGAGCATCCCAATCGTCTCTATCCCCTATTCCCAAACCCCAAACCCAGTCCTAAGGGCCCGCCTCATCACATCGAAACCCATCACATCAGGCATCAATGCATCTCACTAACACCCCCGGTCATCCCATAGTACACCGCAGCGCAATACTACCGCCTCGCCGAACAAAACGGGAGTAAAACGATTGGAAACTCGTGGTAAGTGCCAAGTTCCTCTTCCAACCCAACCCAATCCAATCACTTTACTCTACCCTATCCCCTTTATATCCAGTATCCAAAACTCCACATCTCGCTTGGCTTTCTTCCCCATTCGATCGTATCAAAGTAAATATCGTGATCGGGGCGAGCTGTTTCACTTGTACCCTGTCAAAGTGGGATGATTGGCTCTCAGTTCCCCCAGACGCGATTCACCCAAACGGGAAGAAGCCTTGAGCTCCTAGCCTGAGCAATAATAGGTACCCAAGTACCGATTGAATCCACACAGACCTCTTCCTTTCCCAATCTACGCACGTACATGTTTCCCAAAGGAACTGGAGGCGAGATCAGCGGACCGGGGTCCCAAAGTTGGGAATTCTTATGTCATCCCCTCTCTTCCCCTTCCCTTTCCTCTCGCTGGGCGTTTCGCCGATCACGTCCATCCGTATTTCTTCCTGTTCGCCGCCACCACCACCACCACCGCCGCCCGTGCCCTAAACAGCTCTACCCTAAGACTAGCACAAGCTAACGATCTCTATTTTTACCTCTCGCTCATCAGGATATGGAAAGAAAAATACAATCCTAAACCCAAACCGACACCTTCCAACTAACCTAAGCCCCCTCCACTTCCATCCGATCGGTACCACTTTGGCCTTCTCGGTTACGATCAATCTATCTCGGTTCTTTTTCCACTTTTCTTCCCACTTTTTGGCGACTTGGTAGCGGATGTCAGATTGCGGATGCGGGACTGGAAAAAGGGCGAGTGGAGGCGAATTTTTTATTTACCGGTGTCAGACGTGCATTCTTTGCAGATCTCTTTTTTCTCTGCGTATGTATGGGTTCTGAGTTTTTTTAGTCTGTTTAAGAACGCTTCATGTCAGCTATGCAGCTCTCGGAATGAAAACTTTGCGTGGGAAGAGGCGCTTGCTCCCTCATATCTGCGGACTGCGCCGGGTGGGGGGGGGGGGCCTGGTTTCTGGGTATCGGTAGTGCAGGGGTTTTTTAGCTGTGAGAGAGAGAGGGGTCACGAGGTCCCGTCTCATGTCAGGTTGTTGCAGTTGCAGTTGCAGTTGCAGCAGCAGCTTTCTCGGCTTGTTTTCCGCGTGGCAGCCGATGGTCTGAGAGCACCCATGTCATGTCCCATGTATGCAGATTGCAGGCATAAGCTGTAGGTGTACATTAGTAAGAAGTAAGAAGTAGATCCCTGGTATTTTGTTAAGCTTCCGTGCCTTGTAGGTATGTGGAGTCGCTCATTTTAAGCTACCTGTCAGAAACTGTAGGGTACATTTGGCATTTATGCAGCATATGCAGGTACGTATGGATTAGGATTTTGGGTTTGAGAGGGGGAAGAGTGAGCCGGATTGGGTATGGGATGAGCTTTGGTAAAATTTGTATGGGATATGTTTGGCGGGGATGGCTTTTCCGAACGTAAAGACGGTGATATGCTTAAATGAGAGGGGACGAAGTGATGGATGTGTTACGTTAGATCACGTGTCAGCGTTTTTGTATAGTCGATGCAGATCGGCACTTTGTTATCAGTAAGAAGAAACGAGATGGAGGGCTGAGATTAGTCGGATAGATATGCATCTGTTGAAGGGCGAGTAATGTATGTATTCAACTACCCACTGTACTATCTGCTCTGAGTCCCTGGTTCCGAGTCCTATGAGTCTGTAGTCCCCCGTCCCTTCTTCGTTCAATAAGTGTTGATAACCCACACCATGTTCCCTCATGGCTCATAATCGAGTAAAGTAGGAAAAAAAGGTTGCTTGTCGAAGCTCGTATGTCCGTCGTAATCATGCAGACGTGCCTTGGAAAGGTGTAAAGTTTGTCGACATCTCATGGGCTGTCCGCTTGTATTGTAGATCAATCAAGCAATGAGGAAAAGCTTGTCGAAGCCGATTGTTCGTAGTCGTTCAACTCATTTCGTATACCAGCCGTCCGCTCCTGACCGTTCCACCCCCAAGTGATGCCAACAACCGAGTAATTGGAAAATATGTGCCCACTCCAGCAACAGCTATTGTTCCATCGAATACATAAAAGTAAACTCAAGTATTGAGCCTTGGAGCAGACATATTGATAGATAGCGCAGACTGCCACTCAAGTTACATAGTTAGAGCATTCTGAAAGCACAATTGGCCGGACCCGAACTGGTTGAATCGATTCGAAAATTATCGCTCACAAGATAGCACAAAAACGTAAGCAATCAAATCGTGTTTCTGGAGAATGGTAATACGCAACGCAACGCTCGCTCGCTCGCTCTGATCGCTCATATAGCTGTGCAGAAAGTAGATATCCAATCTCAAAAGGCCGTCGAGTATTCCCCCTCGCAGGGTGCTGTGCGTGCTGAGCGCAGTGTAGATCTTTCTTGTAAGTAAGTCGTTATCGTGAATGAATAATAGAGCAAGTAAATTCGTTATATTCGTTATCTGTGGTGTTCGTAGACCATTAAGAAAGGGGTTCGCCCCCGTGCCTTGCGGCATTGGCATCGGCCATCATTCTTGCAAAGTCCCGGACTACGTCTGCAGGGACCTCATTCATCATTAGGCTCCTGGTATAGACTTCAGCAGCTGGGCCCTTCTTCTCGGCTCGCATTGCTGCGAGGGCTTCGCCGAGATTTCGTCTTTGTGATGGTTTGCTGTCTTGTTGTTCGCCGAAGTGGTCGTCGCAGGTTATGTGGTTGTATTGGTCAACAGATAGGGAGAAGAGTTGCTCCCGCTGTTGTTGCTCGGAGGGTTTGGTGAGGTCGTTGTGGAGGGACCCTAGGGAGGAAGAGGAGAAGGCATTCGTAGCTGGAGGCTGACGGGATCCGGCTTGTACCACGGCGGTCTTCTTAGTATTCACCTGCTGAAGGCTGTGTGGTTGAATACCAGCATCTTTGTAGATGTTCTCTAATATAGCCGAGGAAGCCACTCGGACATCGTCTGACATACGTGGAATGGCAGCAGGTGTTGAGCCAGTACTCTTTGATGCAACCCATGCACCGCAGAGGAGCAGCATAAGGAGGAGACCTGGAGCAGTGGACTTATCGTCGCTGTTTGTCGGCGTTGGGCTCTCTCTCTTCGGTTGTACCATTAGCGAAGTCTCTTGTTTGGTATCTGGACCCATGATAGGGTTGTCAATGAAAGAGAAGTCGTCGAATGGGCTGCTGTCCATGGTAAGATGTTCAAACTCCGGAAAGCCGGCAGATACTCCAGCAGAGCTTGGTTGAGCGGACATTGAGACACTCTCCAGCCGTTGAGCTTCTTCCGTTAGGAAAGTGTTCTTTCGCCGCAGGTCCGCTGTCTCAAGTGTGTGTTGCCGAACAAGCTCTTCTTTCTGTCTGACCAGGTCATCTGTGTATTGATGCCATTGCTGGCGCTCTTGCATCCATCGCTGCTCGTTCATTTTCAGACTCGCGACATCATCCTCTAATCTATCAATGATTGCAAGGTATTGTTTCTTTTCTTCCTCTAACTTCTCGGTATGGTGTTTCTTCCGACAGCGAGAGTCAAGTCTAGAACAGTGTCAGTAAACCGCAAATGGGAAAGCTTATCACGATAAGGGACATACGCTGCTTGCCGATTCCGCAACAGCCTCTTCTGTTGTTTTAGGGTCTTGATGGTATCCTCGTCATTCGGATTTGTGCTATTGATCAGATTGTCAATAGTCTGGAGATTATGTCCTTCAGGTATGTCGAAACGAGCATTCTTCTTTCGAACACCGTCACGCCGTAATTGTGGCTGGCTGAGATTGTACATTGGGCTTTGGAAATGTCCGCTTCTCGGTATTTTTTCCACATTGTCCGAAGAAGAGGTTGACCACTGAGGGGAGGCGGCAGACACTGGGTATGGCGGATACTCAGAGTCCATCTGCACTGGTAATCCCCCGTAGATGTTCGGAGGTTGTGAGGGAGGGACTTCATTGTTGTATGGCGCTTCAGGTTTGATAGTTTCTATCTCTGAAGGAAACGCCTGGAAGGGAGGATTGGGCGCCTCTGGGCCCTGGGTACCTTGCGGTTGCCAGTGCGCAACATGAGTGCCATAGTGTGCGTACTGAGGGGCCTCGGGTTGGGTGAAATGGTTGGCGCTGTGGTCGGGGAAGAATGCGGGTTGATGATTGAGAGGATAGTTCGAAGTCGGCTCATTGTTGTATGCGAATTCTGGCCAGGTCTGTTGTGTAGGGGAGACGAGAGAAGGGTTGCTGGCGAAGGATTCGCGCCGTTGATTGTGGTCGACTGCTGCCATGTCGAGGGAGTGTGAATCGAGAATGTGTTCGTCTAGGACGACGTCGTCCTCTCCTTCAAATAATCTCTTGTGCCAATGGGGTTGGTCTTGAGGCTCGTTTGGATAAACTTGATTGTGGGCCCCACTGGCCATCGCTTGTGGTTGAGGTTCAGAATTGCTCAAATAGGCGGTGAGCCGGGCGGGGGACGGCAGATGATCGCCAGGCCAGATCAAGCACTTGCACCACGCGTGGAGGATAGTTGGCGGCTTGAAATAGATCTGGTGATTCAATAGTGCAAGTGGGAAGGGCAAAGGCAAAAATAACAAAAAGTGATGATGATGATGATACTATGAGGAGGATTGACAGAAGCTGCGACCAGATAAGAGAGACTGGGGAAGCAGTTTAAGCAGATAGCAGCAAGCAGCTTTGTGGTTAGTCGTATGCACCCTTTCCGCGGTGGCAGCCAGAATAACTTTCTCCTTCGCACATTACCAAGCTGGGTCTTTAAATTCTTCCACCACAGAGGTCACTAAGAGCCAGTCTTCCTCGGACGCCTCCCTGCGACACACAAGCCTGGCGATGGAGACTTGCGAAAGGGCGATCCGTACCGGCGTATTGGAGATCAAGCGAGGCGATGGATATGATCGATTCCGCTTCCCTGCGACCAGTGCTTGCTGTCTTGGTATCGCTTAGTGTGGGGAGGGACTGGTACTTGGTAGTCTACTGATGTGCTTGCTCTACTCCAAAGTAGTCCTAGTCGTCTTGGTTGGTCTGGTGCGGTAACGGGAAGAGAGGAATGACCCAAGGATGATGGCGTAGTGCCGACGGAGGCAAGTTGGGCAGAATATCCGCGTTGTTGTGACAGCTTGCTCCCCATGTGCTTACGGTTATTGGCAGAGCGGAAATATACTGCTATCAGACTGTGACCAGTTCGTCTTAGGTTGGGTACACCTGCATAAGGCTGGAGTGGTCCAAGAAAGAGCAGCGTATCGGGAAGCCAGCAGCTGAGCACTTGAGAACCCCGCATCTGTGGATCATGCATTCGTAGCCTGTGCATGACCGGTACGGTTGACCAAACACCATTTACCATTACCCTTCGTGGGGGATAGTGCTGGGGGAGGAGTTGAGGAGACAGACAGGAAACCCATGAATAACGATGAGATTTAAGGGTTAACACCAGATTAAAGGTCCATAAGGTCAATATTGCAAAATGGTAGGCTGAGATGATTTCATTCCCCCCTAGCTGTTTGGGCTGGGAGCACTACCCTGGGGGTGATGGGAGAGGTAGGGGGCAACATTTTTCAAGGCAACCAGTCATGAGTGAAACCAACTTCTTCTTGAACTTTGTCAATCCTACTGTATCGCGCAATTTTCACCCCCGCGTATCTGGCTTGAATGCTGTTTCGAGGCTCTGATAGCGACCCAAGCTATCATTTGCGAGCATAGACTTTCTGCCTCTTTCGGATTGTTCTCCATGTATTTTGGTATTGGCGAAGGCGTTCCAAGGTTCAGTGGCAAGTACGACATTGCCATTGCCTGGGTTTGTACCAGACTTTTTGCACGCTTAACTGGGAACAGGGCCAGCAATCGATAATACACCATACAAAGTTTTGGCATCCTTCCCTTTTCTTTCTCCCTTTTTTCTTTTAACGGAAGTCGTTCCAAGGATCGAGCAGAAGGCAGCTGTCAATCTGTCAAAAGCACATCAGCTTATCCTTGTCCTTACCCAGTTGGTTTTGCTTCCGGCCCGCACGCTCGCCCGATGCCTTCACCCATTAGATGGACCCCTAGGTAGTGGCCGTGTGACTTCTTTGGCGGGACTCTCCGCGCGAGGCTTGAATACGTGATTGATCATCTTGATGCTCACTAGCAAACTGTATTTGCCATCTGCGCGTCCTCATTTCTCAGTGCTTTTGTGAAAGGGAAGAATCCGCGTCTCGCCGAACAAATCATGCTTTGCTTTGTAAAGGTTTCAACTCATGTATGCCCCAGCCGAACGCTGTGATAGAGCTGCATGCTTGACATTGAACCTGAAGCACGACATCATTTCATGCCCTAATCGGGATAAAAGTGATTGTGGATGCATAATTCTCCGGGGACATCTCCACCAGAAATATGTCTCGGCAGGCCGCAGACAATGAAAAGCTGGGGAACTAAAGCACAGGATACATGCAGCGGGTAGATAGCTTCTCAAGTCTAGACAGATGCATGGTTTCCTTTTAATCCTGGCTATCTAGTGTTACTGATTGCATGCTGCCTATCGATACACTTTGCTATACAACCGAAGAAAGGATAGTATCGCATGACGTAGAACCGTAGAAGATGTCAAAGACACTCCTTTTTGAGGGGTATCCATGTCGGCTCACGGTTCTGTCTTGCGAATCTGCAGCAAATATGGAGCTCATGCTAATCTTTACCGGCCCCCCAAGCACCGTTGCCCGCCTCCCCATGCTTTGAGCCACAGGGGCCCTTGCTTTTTAGCACAGCCAGCCTCCGGAATCACTCTAAGTTCAAAGACTTAGTTGGGAGAGTTACACCAAGTTCAAAGGTTTGACCCTCTTTTGGAGCATTAGAATTGCACAAAATCTTGTTGTTGAGATAGCGCATGAGCCGGCGCATCATCCGAAAGCTGCATCAAGTCCTCTTCCAGACCGTCTGAGTCCACGTCGTCGCTGTCTATTTCATCGTACTCGTCATCACTTACAATGTCATTATCGTCTCCTTCGTCTGAACCAGTAGTAGGATCTGTATTGTTAGCAGCATGCTTTCTGATCTGCCCCGCTCTATCAACGTGTGGCAAATGACACTTAGGCTTGCGACAGACACCAGTGTTAGCGTAAGCGGGACATTCATGAACGTGACGCTCTGAACAATCGGCACCCTTGCTACAATAGCCCAATTCCGCAAAGGGTTTGCAGACGGGAGCTGATGGATTGACGCGAACATGAGCATAGCGACAGGAAGGATTGGAGCATTTGCCACGAAGGAAATGTAAACACGCGGGAACTCGTTCGGGGCTAGGGTGATGGGAAAGGTCGCAAGAGTCGCCAGCTGCACAGGAGCCATTCTGGAGATAGTCCTTGCACATTGCAACCTTCTCAGGATCATGAAGGTAAGGGCAGAGCGGGCCTTTGGGGCATTGTCCTAAAACGAAATCTTGTCAGTTCGGTCCGGATTCTGATAGCTTTGCCTAGATCTCAGCTCTGCTTTGAAGGGATGAAAGAAAGGGTACCGGTTAGGCTGAAGCGCTTGCATGGCTCAGAGATCTTCTTGAACTTGGTCGAGGCTCTGTATCCGTCAGCTGGACGTGATCGGCCGGAACAATATGTCCCTCTTCTAGACACATCAATAAGGATATGGACTGACTTCTTGGCCTTGACAATTCCCGAGCGATAGAGATTGCCATTCTTACTCCGCAAAAATGTTACACCACCAATGGTTGCTTGCTTGGGAGTTGTTCTTGCAGAGTCGGCTGCGCCTATATGCCGTGAGCTTAAATGTGTATGTTGCTTATTGTTTTCGCCCTCACCGCGAATGCGGGCAAGCTTGCTTCCACCGTCAAGGACATGGAAACGTAGTCCATTGATCAAGAGCTCATGAACAGTAGGTGTAGCTTTATTTTGATCAGAATAAACACTGAGTGTTTTCAGATGTCTCTGTATCTTCTGTTTCTCCCGCTGGTCCCTTCTGAGTGACTTTTGCTTTCGAGTCTCTTCGATGGCTTTGTTGCGGAGCTGTGTCTCCTTATCATAGATGGATGAGTTGATGAGTTGCATATGTCGGTCACGCTTGGTAATCCATCCGGTAGGTCGTTGTACAGATTCTTTCCCGTCTTCAGGGTCGGCTTTTATAGTTTCCGAATTTGCTTGAGTGTCTTCTGGCCTAGGATCCTTGGTAAGTTGGCCCGGTGCTCCGACCTTGTTGTTCAATACTAAAGTTCGGTTCCGGTGTGGGTTGGCCACAGTCCTGCCAGCTCGACCCCGTCCGGTACTATAAGGAGCAACCCGTGGTGGTGTCCAAGTCGACCTTTCGCCGGAAGCGCTCTGGGTATACTTGTTCCAAGGCTGATGAGGTGTAGCGGTAGAGCTTTGCTCATAGTATTCCGAAGGTGTTTGCGTCCTGTGGAGATTAATACGGCCTGTCAGTGTTAGCTAAGGTACAGAATGGTGGAGGACGACCTCTACCAGCGAGCTTCCCTATCCTATCCAGAAGCGCTTGATCTTCCGACATTACGAGCTAGTGGTCCTAATTCTCTACTGCAAAGTCCGAGGTCAGAGGTGAGGTTGTGCAGATATTACGGAGAGTGTGTGTTGTGCGAAGGGTAGTAAAGCAATGAAAGCGGGACAAAGCTTTGGTAAGCAGTACAAAAGACGCTAGCACTAGTCTAGATGCGGGCAATTACTGAATCATGGGGCGATTGAAAGAAAGGTGGTTATATTGCCTAAGTGATCATGAGAGCTATAACAGGCCGCTGGGTCCATTCCATGGCTATGAAGCATGGATGTATTTCTCATAAAGGACCCCGAAAGAATTGCCTCCCAACTCCATCGCTATGCGAAGAGGGTACAAGTACAAAGCTATGAACATCTTTAGAGGAGACTGGATGCCAGCCAACCTACCCAAGAAACACATCTTCCATCTTGACGTTTTCATCATCTTCTTCGTTGGATCCCAAATCCTCCCCTCTGTCTGAGCCCACGTCAGGGGCCGCTTCTGCCTTAACGTCGTCAAAGTTTAGGTACCGTCCTTCAGTCGAGTCGGGTCTTAATTGGTATGTCAAATTGAACGTTCCGCCCTTTATTAAGACTGCGATCTTCTCGAGTGTTTCTTTAAGGTATGACTCGGGTTGGTTCAGTCTGGACTTCAGAGCATTGAGCGGCCAGTACTTGAATTCTTTGAAGCAGTTGAACAGGGCATCCAAGAGCTGGTCTTGTGGCATTCTAGTCGCTTTATTCTCCTGCTTTCTGACCTTGTTCGGTACGGCATTTGTCTACTCAAGTAAGCCCAAAATGCGTATAGAGAGAGGGTATGATATCCCACAGTAAAGCTTCCAAAGTTCCCAGCTGGACCGAGTACCCCAGGATTGAGTAGGCTTCCACCACTGGCAGCAAGTGGATTTTCTATGAATTGTGTCTTGGGCCTCTTATTCAGTGTCTCAAAAGCCAATTGCTCTAAGTATTCCTGGTGCTCCTGATTTTCGACTGGAAGGCAGTTTATTTCTGTGCGAACTTGTCCTGCTAGATTTGTTTGCTCTGGCATCAAATAAGTTAGTGATCTTGATTAATACATTGTCATCGGACCCACTTACTCGGTATGGCCCTTCGAAAGTATGCATCTGCCTTTTTTGGTTTCTCAATTCTCCTGCGGTCTTTATACCGAGGTGGCGCTCTATCATGGGAATACTTCTTGTAGCCAGGTAGGTCCTTCTCGGTAAAGATGAAGGTGTTGACGGGGTTGGGATCTGTAATGCGTAAATTATATTCCTTAGGAACCTCTCGATTCTTCGCATCCAGGTTTGGTGCAATGTGTGGCAACAGCATGAGACTCATCTACCGCCCAATGATCAGCAATGAAGACAGTCATGAAAGCGAGAAATACAGAACGACGCAGACTACTTTCATAGCATAGAAGAGAGGACTCACCCTCTTCACATCGTTCAGGCCGCCCTCAACTCTGATCGTGCCTATCTGTATCTCCTGATTGTCGTCTAGCTTCGACCAGCTATCCCAGAGGAATTTGGGCAGTCTGGTCAGGTAGAACCCCTGGTCCGATCCTGCGAAATCAAGATCCCCAGTGTCTTCGTAGATGTCCTCATCTGTTTGCGCGGCAGGTGAATTGCCTATGGAGTCCGGGTCAGGCTTGATCTTGGACTCCAGAAGTTGGCCTGGCTCGGGCTTTATGCTTGTCATGGTGATGTGATGGGGATAGCTTGAGCAGACTCAAGCTAGATCAAAAGCACAACAGCACGGGTCTCCATCCATTCGTATTATGTTCACATAGATCGCTGCTTTGAGCTCTGGGTTTAAGGACCATGATGTTCTGAAGTGGATATTCAAACAGCCCTATTAGAATACGGTACGAAGCTAACGTAAGATACAACCTTCACTGGACCGGAGCTGTAACCACAATTATGTGCGACATCACTCCACCCAAAAACTTAAGTCCCTCGAACCTTCATTTTGAGCTTCCTACCACGTATTATTTACTTCCAGCAGTGACTGCGTAAGTCCAAGGTATCCACAGCTAACATCACAGTTTTCCGTTATTGGTCTATCCCCTTCCCAATCCTATTCAATACTCTATTCTACCTCCTTCACCCGAACCTCTCTTTTCCAATCTATGCTCACTTTCTCCATGTCTCCTAAGTTATCTACTGTGTCAAAGGGCCGGGGGCCAAAAGAAGTTTCCTCCCAAATCACTCTTGAAAACTTGCCTCCTGAAATCAAAGATCAGATTTTCTCCTATTTGCCACAAGCTGATCTCCACAATCTGCTGTTCACAAGTCCATCAGTCACTGAAGGAATTACAATCAAACTTTACCACAAGCCGATATTTCCTAGTACTTACCGATTCGCACAGTTCGTGACGACTGTCTCGCAATCGAAGCGCTATGCAGACATGGTCAAGATACTTGACATTCCTGGGCCTGACAACCCTTGGAGCGACGAAGGTGACCGGGCCACTTGGAGAGAATGGAAGTACAGGGATCAGCCGCTGTACGCTGCTCGATCTCCATCACTATCCTCAGCAAAGCGAGATTACTGCTATCGATCGCATCCGACCCGATGTCCATTTATGGTATCCATGAATAACAATACCTTGCCCATAGGAGCTGTGGTTCATGTGCTCATGGCGTGTCGGAACATAAGGTCTTTATTACGAGAACATCTTGTTGGGAACAATCATGCTCACGTGGTAGAAGGCAGATAAAAATGGAAATCGAGCAGTTTCAGGATGATTACCGGCTAGATTCACCAACCTACCCGCCAACAGCTTTGTCTTCCATGATCTTCGAATCCGACGTTCCAGGCTCGTGGACATTTCGAAGCGTCGAAACAAGTATCGTTAAATTTGATACGATCATTAAATACCTACATCGACTGCAGCTCCTCGAGAAACTAACAATACGGACGGGTATAGCCCTCCCTATGACCTACATTGTAGACTTGATATCCCATTGCACCCAACTTACAGAGCTTGAACTAAGCGGCGTGGGTGATAAGAACCCCCATCTTGAGGTACTTTTCAGCGGACTAGTAACAATAGGGAACGATCATTTCTGGTCACTTAAGGCGACCAAATCAGAGCTAATGGAGAGACTATCTTCCGTGGGTTTCGACGGACGGGAAAGCACCAGCATTGGTAATCCCAGGGTGCATTAAGAACATTTAGAATTATCAAGATGGACGCCAGCATAAAGAAGACAACCTACCCTGAATTCTATGCCCATCACATCCTCAGAACCAAGAATCTTGTTCGAAATGGGGCAAGAGAAGACCCGAGAAAGTCGCTTACAGAAAGGAGGCTAAACATGCTCTATTGCATGCTGTCCTCATTCCTCTACTTACGTCCATCGAGATAATAGATGAGACACAGCAATGCCAGCATTATGCTCATAGTGCTCAATATCATTGCCTCTGCAGGTATCCGCAAAATGACACGGATGATATGAGTTGAGATATCCATGCTACTCTGCTACAATACAATAGAGTTAATCTGAGCGCTATGTTCCCTCTTTGCAAATTTACACCAATCCACAAGAACTCCCCCTTCTCGCTCCAGCTTCCAAAGGGCCAAACCCACCCCAACCATCGAAGTCCTCTGCAAATTTGACCGCCGCCTTCAAAAAGTACTGTTCGTCATCACCCCACGTCTTCGCCGCTTCCTTCATAGCCCTTAAAGCCTTCACGTAATGCGAATCTAACGACCACTTGCCCTCAACAGCTTGCTTATCCACCCAATCCCAACCTTTGCCTTTCAGATTATATTGTTTGATACTCGAAACATCGATCTTTGGCCTTACTTGCGCAATGTACACTGCTAGAGTGATCAACCACCACTGTTTCACAATATTTAAGTGATATCTTGACGGTAGTAGTGGGAGCAGTACCCGGACTGCGTGACTTGTGGTGAGGATGTGCACGAGAAAGAAGTCATGCTTTCTGTCACTCCCATTGTGATGTGTTCCTACGAGCAACGCGGCGGCCGCGTATTGACTTTGCTCAAACTGCTCCTTTGGATTCGGTAGCTGCCAGGCATTCCAATGGTCTAGCACTGCTGCTTCGTGGTCTTTGAAAAGAGGTTCGATGTTGTCGGCGCCTTGATGGTCGAAGAGGCCGTTGAAGCGCTTGTCTTCGGCGACCTTTTGTAGGACTACGATCGGGTCGGAAGACTTGTATGATGGGGATAGTTTGCTATAGGAAGGATCGTCGATGTATTGGTGGAGGAAGTTGTAGGATATGGCAGCTAAACCGAGGGCTTCCATGGCGACCTCGCGAGAGGAGAGCTCGTAGGCGTAGCCGAGGTGGATAAGAGGGTGGCCCACTAAGGGTTGGTCAGTAACGACTCTCTAAAATTTAGTTGTTCATACGTACATCCAGCAATGAGGCAGTTTATGAGAGGCTCCTTGCCCTCAAAGAGATACTTGTTTAGGACTCGTTTCCAGTCGTAACCGTGGAGTACGAGCTGATCTTCAAAGAAGTCGACGTAGGCGCGTTGGTACCTACAACAGTTCAGCAAACTACGCCCAGCCTTCGAATGATATGTACATCATACAGTCGATCTCCAAGGTAGTCTCGCCAGTCGAAGTCCGAGATCTCCCCTGGCGAGTCCTGCCATATTTCCAGCTCCTTCGATTCCTTTTCGAAGATGTCATCAAGGTGTTCGGGATTCGCTCCGAGAATGTAAGCGGATCCAAGTATCTGGATTGCCGTATGAGCTCATCCAATGCTAAGCATGAGAGGGCACGATTCATACGTGGGACATGTGGTTGTCGAATTGAAGATGGTGATAGACTATTGCATGCTTCGCGTGATTGAGCTTCAGCAGATGCTTGAGTGTCCGAGCTCGTTTTTCATGATTTGTTTCCACATCATATATATCGGCCGATTGAATGTCTATGACAGGTCCAGAGTCGCCTCCCAGAAAGCGGGGCAGACCGATTGGGATAGAGAATGACGAGAAGGAAGAGAACATGATCTGTCTTCTAGAGAAGTGTGACTGGCTATAATCCAATTTGTGCTCGATGCATCGGATAGGGAAATGCAATGTTGCACCTAGAGGAACAACGAAGTTGTAGAAATAATGATCGAGGTAAAGCTTCCCCACATCTAGGTATTGAATAGCGTTGCGATACACGGGAGATCGGCGATAGGGTTATTATTACCACTAGCGGCTCTCGTCACTTGATGGAAATTTCGGAAGGTCTCTGACAGTACGCACTGTATCTCTTCACTGGGACGTTTGAATTGCCTTACACCCTTGCGGATCACAGCAAAATGTGAGTGCTTGAGATGATCAAATACTACTAGTTGTATCATGCCGAAGACATACCTTTACGCTGAGCTCCTGATCAATATCCGGCAAGTAACAGTCTTCGCGATCTTACCATCATTGTGCAATGAATACACACGTATTGGGCTGGATGCTGGTCACAATGTACTGCATTTGACGCACGATGGAGAGGAATCTAGCATTACTTTACCATATCCTGTGGTGACTACCAACACAACATTAAATATTCCTCTTACACCAGTCACAGAGCTTTCTTTCCGCCTTGGTGCAGCTACACAATTGCCTCCCAAAGCAGAAGTATATAATGCTAATAGCATACCATGGCCAGCCTCAAAGCTGACATCGGAAACACATGTTGCATGTCAATCTTGTGGCAACCCGTTCATCACTAATGCCACGGATTGGAAAGATCTCCCAAGTGGAGGCTGGGCAGATATGATGGACTTCTGGCACTGTCATAAACCGACGACTGAGAATGGCAATTATGATACAGCTGGTTGCACGAAAGGCTATGCAGCAGCCAACGTCTTGGGTCCTACACCCGGCGTTGGGCTGGTGGACACAAGCCATTTTCTATTGGCTGAGACCGATTGTATTGGAATTCGGGTATGTAGGTCAGAGTCTTTTTCAGAATTCAAGTAGAAGCATCACCTATAATGATGTCCTGTTCCTGGGCAACAAGAAGGAGGCCTGCTTCCGTAATGGACATATTCCCATAGCAAGGCCGCCGATACAATTGCCCTAGATTGATATTAGACACAGCTAGCGGTCGAATCTCAACTTACCCTCGGCCCCCATGAGGCACGAGTGGTTGGTGAGTACTTCGACGCTTCAAGCCTCGTCATTTCATCGAGTGACTCCAGAGACCCACGAGCCTCACGAGATTATACTTCAGGTACATTCGCTGATTTGGGCAGAAAGGAGCAGACCAGAAGTTGCTGAGTTGCGAATCCTGTCGCGAGCCTGTTGGCGTCGTCGACCCAGAACACGGTAATATCCGACTTTTCAAGTGGAGTCTCGCTGTACAACGTTCTCAGGATACAGTATGGGAGACGTATTCTGTACCGGAAATTGTCAGCGCTCAACTTCTTGCTTTGATAACAGAACAGTCAATATACAAATTCCTTGTCTATAGTGGAAATACAGAAGAAAAGAAAGAGGCTTTATTGGTCAGTGAGCCTCATAATCAGGTAGAAAGGATAGTCGACTGATCTTCTACCAAGCTATGGGTATTTACTCCGGATCTTATGTATTCGACCTCAACCCAACTCCCTCAACGAGCAATGAAAATATTCTACATCTCAATCGCCGATCCAGCAGCAATCCTGGAACAACAAAACAACAAAATAGAAGAGCTCCAACCCCCCCGCCATGCCGTAACAGCCCTCCACACCTCCCTAAAAGCAAGCACAAACACCCTCCCCCCCTCAGCCCAGCACCACCAAACCTGGACCATCGGCCTCCTCCCCCGCTAACCTACCTCCTCGTCTTCGCCCCCAAAACCTGCGTCGCAGTTGTCCACAACGCCGTCCGATCATCACTAATCTCCGCCCCAATACACCCCACATAGGCCTCCCACCCGGCCTGCGTCCCCGCCTGCAACCCACTCTTAACACTCGCGCCACACTGACTCGTGTAAAACCACGCCGCGCTTCCAAAATCATACTCCGCATTCTCAATCAACAACTGCAACACCGCATCTGGCCCCTGCGCCTCCGCCTCCGCCAACACCCCGCTCAACGCACTAATACTCTGCGCGTACGGCAAATTGTATGTATACTCTTGCATATTCCTCGTACCTTGGCCGGGAACCGGGCCCGGAAAGTGGTGGATGCAGTATTCGAAGGAGCCGCTTTCGTACGCCATGGTTGCGATTAGGGCGGCGGCTTCCCCGGGGGTGGAGATGGAGTAGGTGGAGAAGGATTTGTTGATAGGGCCGATGGCGGTGGTTGCAGTGGCGCATTCGTCGCTGTATTGCCCGGTGGAGGGGCAGGAGGAGGATTTGGGGACGATAGCGAGGAGTTGTTGGGAGGAGAGGACGAAGGACGCGGAGCCGAAGGGGAGGAGAACGGCTAGCCCTAAGAGCAGATTCCGTAGACGCATGCCGCTTGCTTGCTTGCTATAGCACTGATCTCCTGTTGCGGTATGCGTAATGCAAAGGCACCTTTACATCCAAAAGGGAAATAAAAGACTCCAAAAAAGAATACCAAAAAAATTATATATAAACCATCAAGGTTCCTTTTCTTATCACCAAATACAAACAATAACAATTATCACAATCCTACAATCTCACAAAGACACATGCGACACAAAACAAAAGAGAAAAATTGAGATTCAAATTCTTTATTTCATTATCGTATACGGGATCTTCCTACACAATAGCATTGTCCCTACTTTACATAGACAAAGCAAAGCAAAGCTAGGTACGAAGGGGATTGGAATGGCTGGTGAAGACATAATCAATTTTTTTTGTGCGGTGTGGATTAAAGGACGAATAAGGAAGCAGAACGAGGAGGCTTGGCGGGGGGGATGCGACAAGTTTCATGTATGCAATTGTAGCGGCGAGGGCTACGGGTGCGACCAGCTACAAGCTACAGGCCTACCGTAGCGAAAAAGATGCATAGGATCGAAAGAGATGGATTTGTATATGATAGATTTGAATTTGTTTATGTGGACGCTTCTTGTCCAATAGATGTCGTAGCTCATACCCAAGAAACCTTCACTATATTACACATAACGCTTTAAGAAGAAGTTTGGTTGGGGGTTCTAACTCCACAGATCGCAGTGATGTGCTTTGCTTGCTTGCTTGCTTGCAACAAGTAGAGGTCTTTCCAATAAAGCGCACTCCATCGCCGTGGTGTAAACGCCTGCGCCCAAAACACAACGAGGAAGTGGGTGGATTTAAGGTCAGCACCGTCCTCTCTCTACTCTTCGTCGAGCTGCATCATTTCATTCATGCCGAGTTGTTGCGCAAGCTCGGTGCCGTGGCCGGACCATGTGGTGGGATGGAATGGTGGAAGGTCCGAGAAGAGGCTCATGTTTCCGGTGGCGCCCAAGCTTGATGCGGGACGAGAATCGTCAAAGAGGGCGAAGTCGTTGGCAGGCTTCCCAGCGTTAGTGGTGAACTCGCTATAGCCTTCATCCATACAATCGCCATAGAGCATCTCGTTGCCTTGAGCGCCGGGCGAGAGGTTGGGGTTGTTGGAGCTTCGGGGTTGCTCGACGGAGATGGAGGGATTACGGCTGCAGTATACATCAAGTGGGCGAGTCTCGATCGAGCTCAGCGGGGTGATGTTCTGAATGTGGATATTCATGGAAGTGAAGTCCAGATTATTCCAGTCAAATGTGCCGCCAAAGAGAGGTGGATCTTCGCTCATATCATATGTTGATGGGGCGCTAGGAGCGTTGGTGAGCGAGTCCATAGAGCGACGGTGGGATTCAGGAGTGTAAGGGGTTTGCGGAGTAAGTCTATTGTTCAACGACTCGTCCCACGTGAAGTTAGAACTAAGCGGGGCATACGTCTCGCTGTTGCCCAGATAAGGTGACTCGGAAGGTTCACGAGAACGATAACTCGAGCCTCCAATTGATTCATCGACGGAATGAGATAGGAAGGCGTTACGCGTGTAGGGGCTGGGAGATGCCCCAGTTGAACCTCCAACTGACGTGGGACCATACACATTCTGGAGATAAGGACTAGGTGAATCCCCAAATTCGGATCCAGATGCATCGAAGATGTGGGAGCCTGGAGTAGTCATGTGCGGCGTTGGCGGGGTTTTACCAGCTTTGTGAGGCTTCTTGGTAGATTTGCCATTGTTCTTGGATCGAACATACGCCCAGCCGTGTGCTTTCTCCATGTGCTGCTTGCAATTGCTCTCTCTTTTGCTTTCGTACGGGCAAGGATGATACTTGCATTTGTACATTGCTGGAGCCGCGGAGTGTTTATCATTGACATGACGGTCTCGCTCCTTTTCTGTTGGCCATCCATATTGGGAGTATTTGCAGCTGGGCTCATTGCACTTCCAGGGTCGGGAGTGAGTCTTCTCGTGCTTGGTCAAGTCACAAGGTCTCTTGAACTCCTTGTCGCATTCACTGCAGCGTTGGCTCTGCTTCACAGCGGCTTGCTCTGACTTCTTGCGGCGAGCCATAGAATGCAAGAGATCTTCATCAGCACTGTCGCAGCCTGACGGGCTGCAATCAGGCTTGACAACATCCCCAGTACGCAAGGAGATGGCTTGGCCGTCCTTCATCCTGACCAGCTCAGCCGGACGACCATTCCGGCTCAAGCCTCCGTGGAGGCTTAGCGTCTCGTCCCTATAGACAGTTAGCCTTGATGAGTCGTAGTCACGAGCCTCGCAGACGCACGTGGAATAATCATTCTTTTCCCTTGCTTGGCCGGCTTGGGCCCTCTCTCTTGAAGCGGTAATCATAGCTGCGTATTGGCGGACCTGTTCGGTAAGATCAAGAAAATAGCCGTTAGAATAAGGTATATCAGTGCGTCGTTGCCGATCCGCTTCGTTAAGATATTCGGCGGTTGTGTGTAGACACTGTATTGATGTATCGCAGAATCTGAAGAATGACGACCTCTGAAAAATTGACGACTTTGTGACCGAGTAGTTCTGAACGCCAAACACCAGATAATGAGCCAAACTCCTGACCCCAACATGTAGAGATCCACTTACAGGTGCCAAGTAGAGAATCACTTTCTCTAAATCACGTAGGCAAGTGATTTCTTTCCGTCTCACTCGATATGGTATGCTGTTGACAAGGGGATGGAAGGCTTTCAGCTCTTCCGTCTTCAAGATTGGGACGATGAAATGGTTCTGGATCTGTTTGCAAGCGTAGACGCTCAGTGTATGCTGTGTACCTGTCTGAGCACTGGCAATGGATCCATTAATGCTAGACTGGATTTCAGCCACAGCTGTTGAAGTAGTATTGTCAGAGTCATTCAGTTTGCTAGCTGGTACAATGTAAGTCTTTGCTGACGTGGTCCGTATGCTTTTGGGAAGGAGTCGCTTACTTGCATGATCACCCGACAATGACTCTTCGGTGCTGCTCACTGAGGAGCCAAGACCGCTGTCGGAAGTATGGCGGTTATGTGATGATCGCTGTTTGGGCTTCGAAAGGGAAGTATGTGTGGAGGCGTCGTCGACGTCCATGCGATCGGTCTCACCGATTCGGGGACCAATCATAAAGCGGGGAATGGGAGCGTCTTCTTGTTTTAAAGTCTCTTGACTATCTGACGAGAAGGATTCGAGCCCCGAAAGACTTCTGTCAACAGAGCCTAGAAGCTGAGCGATGCGGTGTTCGCCGGCAGCAATAGCATTTTCCAAGTCTCTAGGGCATGTTGGTGACCTTCGAGACAGCAATGGTATGTTTAGGACAGGATCTTCATCGGAGGAGGGTGACTTAGGAGAGTGAAAGGTGGCACTCTTCCTTAGTGGAAGGTCGATTCCGTCTGAGGCGTCATCCTGGCATGTATGGTGCATAGGTGTAGGTTGGCAGGAGGTAAGAGTGGGGGTGCCTCTGTTTTTGTAGCATCGGCGGGGATTTGGTGGTAGCATGGAAGTCATCCTGAGTGGTCAGGCGGATCCCAGCCCTGAATGACTCGTCTTTTGGAGGGTTGTTGTTAGCATGTGGAAAGATGTCTTTGACTGCCATGCATATGACTCACAGATGGACCCGATTGAGTCTTAGTGAACAGCGGCGCTCTCAGACCCCAGATCTTTCTATAACTCAATTCAAACACTCTCACAGCTCTGAACGTACTGTGCTTCCGATTTCACTTGGCTACCATGCAACGCCGTCTCAGGCGTGGAGCAGAAATAGTGATGGCTGAGGGAAATGCGAAACGACAATCAAACTTAGAAGTGATCGAAAGACACCACAAGCAAGAAATATTGTAACAATGGCGTTGTGCTGTATAGCTTTTTTGGGGGGGGGGCTCAGTATGATGGGAGGATTCGCGAATTGGTAGCGGTGGTGGTGGGCTGTGCAGCAAGGGGAGCCTTGCGAGGTAATGCGGAGGCGATGTGGCTCAAGATAGCATATTGATGGGATGATATTGTTCGAATATGATGATCGTACAACATGAGTTGTCCCAGCTTGAGTTGGGATGATGGAGAGAGTGAGGGTGATGACCTTCTTGAGAAAGACCCGAGATATCGTGTCATTTTGGACGGCATCATCTGAAGTTGTTGCCTGATGCTCACTAATACCAAGACAGTTAGGCTTACTTAGGTGCGCGGGGTTTGTTCTGCCCGAGTCCCGTCCAGGGTTGACCCACGGGCTCGCCAACGCTAACCAGGGATCTACGCTGCCCTACCAGGAAGAACGCAGGGATCAACTCTGCCCTATGAACCTTAAATCAAATTCCCTCACGTCGCACACAACCCTCATTGCCTCAATCAGCACCAACAATGATCTCTTGTTCAGCTACCATGACATGCATGGTCCATTTGTAAGCACCTCGTCCCTCTTTGTTGTGCATCCTGCACTGCGGAAGAAGGTCCAATCTCAACGGGGACCATAATCACCGTCTCTGTGTTACCCTTCGGATCAATAAGGGAACACGTCAACCACATTTCTTATTCGTATCAGCTTTGAATCAGCCCGCATGTTCAACGTCTTGGCGCTTGCGTACCCAGCTGTTCTTGCGTCGCCCTTTCCAACTTCCCCCCCTTTTCATTCGGGCTTTTTGACTGGTCTGTTGATGCACCTCACCTCCCACCTTTCTTGGCTTGTCAAGGATTCAAATCCTCCAACAGTCGTACCAGACGTCAAGCGTTGCACAACCCTCAGCAATCCCGCTAATAAAATGTTTTAGGCTAGTACTCTCAACTGCTTCGTTTCTCATTTGTTCAATTGGCCTTCTATCGTATTCTTATTGATCAGTTCTCTACACTTGCGCACTCTCCGTGAGTCACGCTTCTGCGCGTTGTGCTATCACCTCCGTCGCGGATGTCGTCCCTGAAGCCGCCGAAACGAGGGTTGCTGCGGGATCCTTCAGAAGTGGCTCGAATCATGCCGCGACCTACCTCGCTTATTCTTACAGATATCACCAACTGCTGAACGTGAACGATCCACATGACTGCTCTTCGGTTTCAAATTCTGGGCGTCGCCTCACTTTGGATATTCAAGATCTCGTATCGATATGGTAAGAATAGTACCATCGAAGATGGCTAACTGCATGTTTCCACATCGGTGTTTCAGTCGCACAAATGCGCCAGCCCCGTTAGCTTCTAACGAGGGATTCGCATGCTCGCCTCCTACGCAAACGCCAAGATGGAAACTTTCTCTTAACGCATGTGATACAATGTCTTCATCGCTCTGGGGCTTAAGACTCTTCAAGGCTACAGGTTTGAACAGTAGGTACTACTTTGATGTAGGCTTAGTTTTAGGGGTTGCTTAGCAACGCAATTGCGTCGCGTCTCACGCGTCTACTTCTCAAGCATTTTGACCTGTGAGCTCCCAAGGTGGACTAGTGATGAGGTCCTATGCTGTTATGAGGCCACTGTGACGTGCGTGACTACTCGTACACCTTTCCATACCTAACAGCTCATCACCGGTACCGGCTTCCTTCGCTATCTTACCTACTTGTCGGGGCACCCTCTACCATACCATCCATTCTGCACGTTTTATACTCCCCGCCAGGCTGTTAGCCGTTCGCTCAATCCCGTTTTCCTAGTTGTTTTTCTGGTTCTTTTATCTACGCCCCATTTTTGAATGTCCCAGCAATGACCCTCAACCTGATCACCGGCAATGCCCATGGTCTCTCACTGTGAGCCTAGAGCTTGTTTATCGAGTTATATGGTGCTGAGACGCCACAGGGTTCACGAATCTTAGTGTCTTCCTCTAGCCTCCATCTTGATAAGGACAATAGCAAGCCGGACAACAATTTGGAACATGTAGGACGCCTGACGCCCAATTTGAGACCGTGACAGACTAATGCCCGACAGCCTGTCTCAGCCGAGAACGAACCACCAGAACGCCTTTACTCCGTAACTGAGGAATTCTCAGAGTCGGACGACGGCTACGACTTGGATTCACCAATCACCAAAAGCTGTGACGCTGTCCGCCGCAGAGCCAATAATCTGCTTAAGTCCGGCGAGACGAAAGACCCTGAGTTCCAGCGGGCCTGCAATATGAATAATTATTCTTGTGGTTGTTTTATGAATCTCAAAGGTCCATCTGCTGGGCACAACAACCAGACGTGCAGCCCTTTTCCGTTTCTTCGAGCAGCACAAAGAAGCTGGAGTGAAAGAGCCTACACAATAAGAAGTCAAAAAGGGCGAGGAGTGTGCAACACTTGAGGTGACTGAGTTGAGCGTGAGGAAGAAGACGACAAATCGGTTTCTGTATTTGATACCTACAACGAGGCTCGACGCAAGGTCACCGCCTACCTGCGCGAGCCTGGCGTCACCCAGTGCCGCCTTCTTCCGTGGATTGGCAAAACTGCTTCTTGGAACCCACAGTCAAATTTCGGTCGAGACAGCTCAGGGAGTTTCAGTCCAAGAACGGTCCGCTTGCTCGTGATATGTCACGAGTCTCTTACGCATATATATCTTCTTCGAAAAGCAAACGGTTCTCCAATGAAATCCGAAAAGCAAGAAGCGCGAAGAAAGTGGACAAGTCTGGGCCTTGCGAGGCGGGATTAATAGAGAGAGGTATAAGAGCAAGTCTGCTGCCTTGCAAGCAGCGCTACGTATGTCGAGGAATGGGGCCACGATCGCGTTCGATGAGTGTAACGTGGTGTGCCTCCGTGCCTCACCGATACTTGCATTGCACGCGAACACCTATTGAGCTCTGACAGTCTTCTTTCGGCTTCTAAGCTATGTCAATTCTATTAGGTCTGGTTGCATCGATAACCATCTACAAGTCATTACTTATAAGTGCTAAACCGTTTGATCACTGGCTTCCTTGTCAGTCATGTTCGTTGGCTGGGAGGCTTCAATTCTTGGTAGTCTTTTCTGCTTTGCTTCGATAATGAGTGAATTGTGTATAGACGAGGGCTACTGCCTGTAGATATCTTAATCCTAGCGTATATGCTCCCTCCAGCTTCTGCCAGCGTGAAATGACAGTTTCTCACCATCCCAAGACTGATTCACTCGCACCATCAATGCAAGTTTACAGTGGACTGGATTGTGTACATATTTTCCCAATGTATCGGATCGACGGGAATGACGACGTCAAAAGTTGCCGAGGTCTCTTTCACTCCGGGGTTCAAATCACACTCAAACACCACGAGCCTCAACTCTATTGTTTCTACTACTTGGTCTTATTCCCTTTCTTTCCTTGCCAACACAAGCAATGATTCGAAGGAAATCCTCCAATATACAGTCAATAAGCTGCGCTAAGAACGCTGTTCCCTAAATTGACGCAGAGATGGATGCCGTGAAGGTACCACACCAGCCCATGAATCGCTGATGGTGTTACGAGATCCTGATAGTCAGTAGGAGACAGTGAACAGGATCATCCTCGATCCTCAGTACGCCGACTACCTCGCTCTTGCCAAAGCAGCTCGCAATGGTGCCGTCTACGGGGCTAAAGTCCGCTTTCCGCATGCCCTTGTGTAAGACCTCTGCAGGTATACGGCCAACAATCGCAGTTATACTGACAAATGACTCAGCATGGTCTTTCTCTTTCGCTCCGGCCCGTATGATCTTCTTCCCTAAGCTTGTAGTACCAGCTCTGATCTCTCCTCAGCCTTCGTGATAAGCTCCGCCTCATCTTCAAAGCCACCCGCACCCACGCTCGCAACCTTGCTCAATTTGCCGTGACCTATAAGTCGACTATGATATTGCTCCGCAGAACTTCTCTATCCGGCAAAGAGGAGTCCTTCCACACCTTCCTTGCCGGTCTTACAGGTGGCTATCTCGTCTTCGGCCGTGGCATACAGAGTAGCGTCAACCAGCAAATCGTAATATACGTGTTTGCGAGAGTAGCACTTGCACTGGCCAAACTATCGATACAGAAGAGAAGTGAGGGTGGTGTTGGCCTGGGATGGGAAATGCGGGAAAAAGTGCAGAGGAATGCATGGCCGGTTTTTGCGAGCTTGAGCTGGGCTATGGTCATGTGGCTGTTCAGGTGGTATCCAGAGACCATTCAGCCAAGTTTAAGGAGCAGTATGAACTATATGTGAGTGACCGGCTCTTTTTGAACGTCTATATTTGCGCAAACAGCAAGGCACATCTCGTTCTATGGACCTATACCCCTTAGTTCACGAGATATCCTGAAGAAGCTGACACTTTTTGAAACTCTAGATATCAGGACTCGGATCACTGGGACAGTTTCAGGAACTTTTTGGTCTACAACAAGTAGAGATACTGCGCTCGGTGTTGAGAGTATTGCTTGCGTCGACAGGAGATAAACCTTTCCAAGAGAAGCAATTTAATCCATAGATTCCAGCCTACAACACGGTACGAATCCTTCAATCTGGGTGTCTGAGGCGTGATAGATGCTTGACTTTACGATTCCTCCACTAGATGAAGCGGTAATTACCCTTCCCGGAGCAAACTGAAGCAAAATGCGATGGACTTCTGCAATGGACAGAGCATCGTGGGGAAAATTCTCTGCGTCAATCCCCTCAATTATTTTCGTACACATTTGTAGCACTCGAAAGCATGTCTCTTTCGCACCACTTCTACTACCTCACTCCTTTCCATAATGGCCTACTCACAAAGCTCCTTCTACAATGCTCTGCAGTCACGACAGTCGATATACACCATATACGATATTTGTGTTGTCGCGAGAAGAAGACCAACAGTTGATGTACGTTGGTTGGCTTCTAGGGCCTCCTCAATAGTGACCAGGCCTAGCCCTTAGAGATGCCAGCTGGTGGAAAAACCGATCCAGCATTCATGATGTCAGGACTACTCGAGCCTTTTCGATTGATTTCAATATCTGGGACCCACTAATGGGCCATTACTTCGCATGGAATATATACCAGTCAGGTAGCTGAATCATTGGACCCGGAACTCCATGGTGCTCCGTACGAGGTACGGTAGGCCTGCTGCATATGATTTTGCCCCTTATTGCACGTGGTGTTCGGGCCCTCTCAGAAGTCCCTTAATCAATGTGTGGTGGCGTTTTTGGCAAAGGTCCGAGACGTAGGACAAGAGAGTGATTCCCTGCTACTCCTTTTTATTTGAATAAGATGACCTTTTGCACCCAACACTTGCCCACTACCCCGCAGTGTGTCTTCTCGGAGGCCGAATTTATGCAGTTGGCCTTGCTACAGCCGGGCTTGCGATCTCAAAGAGGTCTCAGAATAAACAAACATCCACAATCATCCGCCACCTCACAATTCCCCACACTAACACTTCACCCGCCTCTGCACCAACAGCAATGCTCGGTTGCGCTTAGCACATCTGTAACCATGGCAATGGTCATGCTGAGCCTGAAGACCTTGAGATAAGCAGAAGACCAATTAGCAACACGTCAACCCTCACCTTCCATCTCACCGCGTCCTTTCAGTCCGATTCTAACCACCATGCCCACCCTCAAACAACTCACCTGCCACGTTGAGTGGTCCTCCTCTAACCTCCCCCTTGAAGAATACAACACAACCTACGCCGATGGCTTTGTATCCACCTATATCGCCATCCCTTCAACACCCACCCCTTTCTCCGTCCACCTCACCTCGCATGGCTACATTGCACCCGGCCTTGCCATGTTCGTGTATATGGACGGCGTTTATCAGGTCAATCGTAATCGACGCAACCTAAAAATCCCGGGTGAGGGGACGAAGAGGAGTCATACGGAGGTAGATTTTAGGGTCAGGCAGAAGGAGGAGTTGTTGTGGGATGGTAGTTTTGAGGGAAAGGAGTGGAGGTTTGAGAGGGCTAACATTGGTAAATCAGCTACCCCCTCGGGTGTCAGATTGCCATTATTGACGGCTATTATGCAGTCGATAGTCCGAACGGTGAAGGTGAACAGCGTGCTCCCCATGATGGGGAATATGTGGGTACCATTGAAGTTGTGGTGTTAAGATGCTTGCCTGCTACCGATGATGTGACAAAATCTACATCTACATCATCAAAAACCGCAGATCACAGACAGATGAAAGATGGATCGTCTTCATCCTCGGATGAACCTTCTGACACTGACCATTCACGCTTCCCAGGAATTCTTGACGGCGCAGGAGACTCTTACACTGCTTTGGCACGCAAGCCTCAGGCCAAAACCAAGCATAAGTTCATCTCTAAGAGCCAATCCAATCCAAAGGCTCTTGGTCTGGATGGTTCTCGGGATGGAGACACAGAAGCGAAGAACACTACAGGCGATTCATTTGATTGGGACAAGCCAATTTCAGTACAAGAAGCGCACAGATCCGACACCGGGGATGCATGGGGCGGTCCGCCATCGCCAGTAGCGGAAGTGAATGACAAGGCTCTGGCCAGCTGGGACAACCCACCTTCGCCCAAGGAAGAAACCAAGAATGATACCTGGGGTGCTTGGTGTGATAAGCCAGCGTCACCACCAGAAGGTGAAAAGAAGGAAAAGGGCGCTTGGGGTGTCTGGGACATTCCAACAATTCGAAAAGAAGAACCCAATAAGGGCAGGATTGAAATGACTAGCGCGACCACTGGGGTATGGCATCCTTCTAGCCAAACAGCTGCATCAAGTATTGGTTCGGGCAATGGCAGCACGACTTCCAACTCTGGCGCGGATGGTATTACTCGCACTGGACCTCCGCGTAGTCGAGGCCGTCACTCTCGCACTTCATCAAATCATCAACACCAGCCTGTCATGCGGTTAAGGGGCGGCGCACCAGGAAGTTACGCTGTTAGTACTCCAGGTGCCGGTCACCAGACTCCTACTGTGATCGTCAATATCAATAATGGACCACCCGCAGGCAATGGGCCGCCGCCGCCAAGAGACTGGATGGCTGAGGCAAAGAAGGAGAGGGAGCAATCCAAAGGGAAGAAGAGCCCGACCCCACCGACCCCGCCAGCCAATGATCCGTGGACCACTGATCTCCCGCCTTACGATCCGAGCCAGGACCCCGCTGTTAATGGGAAGGGCGATCAGAATGGAGATGAGGACTGGGGACGCAATGGAAATGGCCAGCAAATGCCGGGAGCCTGGGATGATTCGGGCAATGATGGCTGGGGTAATGCTTATGGTGACGAGAAGGACAATAATGACTGGAATACCACCGGCAACGACAATGATAAAGGCAACACTGACAGCTCATGGGGCAATACAGGCAACGATGCCAAGACCAACAACGATAGCTGGGATAACAACAATGATACCCAGCGGAATGAAGACTGGAATGCGACAGGAGACAACCAAGACACCAGCTGGGGTGCCGACAATGGAAACGACAACGCAAAACAAGAGACTGATTGGGGTGCTGGCAACGAGAATGACAACGCACAAGACACTAGCTGGGGTGCCAACACTGACAACAAGCATCAACAGAATGACAGCTGGGGCAACGGGGATAACAAAGCAAACGACTCTTCTTGGGGCGCCGTCGAGACAGAACCCGAAGCAAAAGTAGGATCAACGGACCCTGCTACCAGAAAACCCTCAGACTCAAAAGCACCATTCCCATTTACCTTCGGCAACTCCAAGCCCAAGCAGTCAAAAGCCGGCTCCGTCAAATCCAAAGTCTCCGCCAACTCCAAAAACAACGGTTGGTCCTTCAATGCTCTAAAGTCGCCAAAGAAATCCAAGAAAGGAACACCCAAACCAGTCCCCGTGCCAGGCGCCTGGTCCCCTACCCCCGCCTCACCACCCTCTTCCCCCAAATCAAAGAAGAACAAGAAATCCAAGTCGTCCTCCACCCCAAAATCTTCACCAACCCTCATCTCCCTCACCC